>VWZK01004496.1:53682-316985 GCA_013396935.1 Baryphthengus martii
ACCAAGGCTCAAGTGACTCTATTCCCTTGGCTATGCCAATAACTTCTGCAGTCCAGGCAAAGCTCAGCAGTGTTTCTTCTGTCTTGTCATATGGCACTTGCAACATCATTTCACAGTGTCTCAAGCCATGCTAAAGGTCATGAGATGCCTGGAGCTCTTGCTTTGCATTTAAAAAGCTCCAGCTTGGAGCGTGTTGGTAGCGCAGACACCAAGTCAGGTCTTGTCTGCTTTTCTCTGTTCTTCTTTCTGCCCCTCTCAGGATGGGATTTGCTCTTTCTGGGGCGGGGNTGAATTCAGCACTGGTGCAGCTGGAGACCTCAACGAGCACAAAACCGGCAGCTCTGAGCCAGTAGCCAACCAGAAAATGTGTGGACAAGACTATTGATACAGGGAATATGAAAATGTCGCTCCAGGACAGCGAGTACCCTTTTCCAGAGCAGTCGTCAGTTTAAGTTATTGAAAAGGTCTAAGCAATCGCAGAGAAACAGGGGCAATGGGCACGGAACGGGTGAAGCCATGAACAGAGACACTTCATAAAGAAAACGGTGGCTGTGGCCATTGTTGCTTTGCAGTTGGGACAAACCCACAAGCTACAGGTAGTGGTGGAGACTGATGCAACCACCGCTGTGACTTCACACTGTGAAATCAACTGAGCATCCCGCTGACGAACGAAATCTTTTCTAGCTGGGTCATCTCCCAAGCAGCAGGAAAGCCAAACCCTCGAAGCCTCTGCTTTCTGTAGGCAGGGAGAAGCTGGGAAAATAGATTTATCTGTCCCCTGTCAGAAACTCACGCAACGTCCAACCAGTTCCACTGACACGGGAAATGTAACATCTCCCATGTTTACTTCTTACTCCCACTACCTTGTGCTTTTAACATCAGCAGGCAGTTCAGATTTTGGAAGTTCTCAGAAGCTCTGGAAGCTGCACATGGTTTAGAAATGAACCTCGCCAGGCAAAAAGCTCCCAGCCCTCCAGGTCAAGCCCTTTTAAGAACTCTTTTATTGCGACTTTACCAAATCTATTAAAAAAAAAATAATCAAATTCCCTCCTGAAGATTACACCTTTGAAACGATAGCTACCTACAAAGTTTTAACACAGTAGTTCAAAGTGTTGGAAAAGACACTTTTACATTTTGCAGAGAACAGCAGGTTTTAATCTATTGTGATTTTTTTTTTTTCTTATTTTTTTTTTTTCTCCTCAGCATGTTTCGAGTCTGTTACATGAGTGTTATCTGTCCGGTTTCCAGGTTTTTATAATCCACTGGGGCCTGTGTAAATCTCAGGATTTCCTCTGCAGACTCGGCTCATGTTCCACAGCTGTGCTTGAGCACATGTGTGAGGAAATTAGAAATGAAATCAGCTGATCCAGCGTGGATTAGGGCAAGGAGAGCGACCCAAGCCTTGCAGGCTAGATGTCCTGTCCACGAGGTCAGTGCCACCCTCGGCAGCTCGTCCACAGTTAGCACAAGGTCCCAACACAAAAGGAGTGATTTCTGCATCCCTCCCAGTCCTGCCCCGCAAGATTTTTTCCTTGTCTCTTGCTCGTGTGGCTGCAGTAAATTTGCATTATTGCTTAGTCGGTTTAGCCGAGCGCAAGCGTGTGTGGGAGAAGTGCCATGAGGTGTCAGCTCGGAGGAGGCCAAGCGCGGTTAAGTGAGGTCATGGCTGCAGCTGGGTGACAGTGGCAGCCCCTTTTTTCCAAAAGCCTTTCCTTAAACTCTTTTCACTGGATTCACTTGACTCGCCTGCCCTTGAGTTCTGCCGATACCCCACCAAAACCCTACCAAATCAGGCTGCCGGCAGCAGCGAGTGAACCTTTCGGGATGCTCAGCAAGAGCAGGGTGATGCTCTGTCCCCGCATCTGCCCCTGGCTTTTGCTGAAACTCTCGCCCAGGGAGGATGGAGGAGCGTGCTCCGTGGCCTCTGGCGCTGGCAGCACGGGCAGAAGCGGGCAGGGCAGAGCGCTGCGGGCTCAGGGCCTTTCGTTTGATGCCCCTGTGCGCTGTTTGAGGGCTGCGAGGTCGTATCAAAGCCGAGCGGCAGCGTGGGTTCAGTGCTTGGGGTGCCAGGCGGGGGTTAAGCGAGCCCCGAGGGCTCCGGCAGTTTGGGGCTGGCCCTCTGCCCAGCAGCAAATCCCACTTCAGAAAGATTCACCCCACACAGCAAATTTTTTTTTTTTTTTTTTTTTGCCTGAGAGATGGGTTTGCCGTGAAATCCCCACGCCAGGTGATTTCTACCTGCTTGAAGTCTTGCATGAAGTGCTCTGCTGCCAGGAGGGCAACTGGAGAGGGTCACTCCCTCCCTTCTGCAGGAACCAGCAGCACCCACAGGCATCTACTGTCACTTTTCTCAAGCCAAATGATTTTCTTTCTCATCTATTTTTTAGGCTACCTGCTCCCCGTGACAAGGTCTGTGGCATCACAAGGAGCAGAGCCCGGATCCCCAGTCACTGGCTCGTTTTCTGCTCTCATTAGTTATGGTTTATTCCTGTCAAAAGTCTCCAAAGCTTCCCAAAGATGGGAACACGGGGAAAAGGCAGCGGTGACAATGTTTAATATAAATCAAGCTAATTGCAGCGTTGAGCACAGTGGAAGCGGCACCGTAAGAAAGTGTGGACAGACGTGGGGGAGCCCTGTAGAGCAATCAAGCCAGGGCAGAGCAGTACATTTAATAAGCTGCTTACCTGAATGGTGGGTCTTTCCTTCGCCAGTGCCTGGATGATTACAAACATCCATTTATCTTCAGGTTGTCTCATGTGGAATTGGCAGCTGGGGTTGCTTAAAACGTCTGTGCAAAGTTTAAATTCTTTAAAGACTTTTTATTTATTTATTTATTTTTATTCCGAGGGGTAAGCGTCGCATACCTCGGGTCTGGCAACCGTCTGCTCCATTTCTGGAACTGGAGACAAAAAGGTAATGAGGCTTGGAGAGCGAGTTCCCCGCGATGCTGCATTAACGAGACGCGTGGATGTGAAACGCATGTGGCTGGAAAACCCCGCTCCTTTTCCTTTTCAAGTAGTTGAAGGAGCAAGAGAACGGGAATCTAGCCCAGGTTTCCTGCACATTCAAGCAGCATTTCTCCCTCTAGGCCACGGGCTCATGCGTAGGGAAGCAGAACAAAGGTAAAACACAATCTGGGATGAACTGAGATGAACTTCCAGCCAAAGTCAGGAGAAGGGAATCGCAGGAGCTGCACGGTGCAGCGGCCACGGATCCAGACACTTTGTATGGCGGGCGCCCAGCGAGCACGGGCTTTACAACCACTTGTAGTTCATAAATACCTGCCCCAAGGGTGGACTCTGATGCCAGTTTGGGAGAGGGTGGTGAATCTGGCGTTAGGGTCCCGCAGCTGGCTTCAGAAATGCAGATATGTCTCCAGTCTGGGAACTGGCCAGTAAAAGGTTAGTCATCCACATGCTGCCACCTGGGATTGAAGGTAAAAAGTGCCTCAAAACAGGGAATATTTGGTTTCTTGCAGAAGAAATGCAGAGGTTCAATGGAAATGCTGAAACCACTTTGCAGATAGTAAAATTTCTGAAGGAAACAGAGCTGGACATCATCCTGTCACCAGTGGTCTTTCTAATGTGGAGGACATCCCAGGGATATTTTCTGTGATTGTGATAAGATACAACCCCGAGTACCAGAACTAGTAAACCTTGATTTCCAATGCTGATTTCTTGCTCTTCTTGAGCACCTAGAAGGTGCAAGCTCTGACTTAATTTTCCTCCCGGATGAACTATCTGCAGAGGTGGTCACTAATTGGATTTTCTGGTGTCTGAAGTTACAGGAGATTTTTGCACAAACACCACATTGTGATAACGCTCTGGGAAGCCAGGCAGTAGTTTTGGAGTAGGGAAAGCTCGACAGAAGGGGCTGTGAATTGGCTGACCAAAAAACTAGACAGAGAGTCTTACTACCTGGTGTGGAGCTTCACCTTCACCTGCTGCTGAAAGCCAGAGAGAGGGGCTGGAAAGCTCTTGAAATCAGGGTCTTCAGGTGCTTTGCTGGAGGGTCCCATCACTAATGAGGCTCCAGACACAGCCACGGCTGGCAGTAGGATGTGGGTTTGGCAGACTCACCTCTGCATGGGAGAAAAAGCCCTCTTGGAGCTTCAGAAGCCTCCAGAAGCTTAGCCAAGCTGGGACTGGCAGCCAGAGGGAAGATTTGGAGAGATTTCATAGTTTTGCTTCACCTGTTACATCACTGTTTTTGGCCCGAGTGCGTTCGCAGGCTGGGGAGTCTCTGTGTGCACCTTTGGATTTATAGGATTTTGATGGTTCACATGCAGCTCTGATCCAGCACAGTCCCCGGACACCGGGGCAGGGTTCGGAGTGCAGTTATTCCTCCCAGTTCTGCGTTGTGGGAGGCCCAGTCTGTCTCCAGCACCGCCCTGCAGCCCTGTCTCCATAAAAAAACTCAGAGCATCTCGCCTTCCGCATGCTGAAGACCCAGGTTCGCTCTTGTTGGTGACTCAGTGGACGCTGTTTCTCGCAAACCACCCAGACTGTGTCCAGATGTCCTCCCTCAGATCCAGCTGTTTCGGGGGAGGTAGTTGCAACTACCAGCTGCTTGTCACTGCTCCCCTGCCAGCAGAGCCGCCGGGGTCAGCGCTCTCTCATCCATCTCTGTCCGGAGGAGCCCCATTAGCAGAGACCTGCTGCTTATTCCCTTTTCTGAATTCAACTCCTTTTTATCTGAAGGGCACCAACCAACCAACTTCTGCCTTGGAAAAACTCGTTCTATCCAGCCCAGCATCAGCTCTGCCTGCAAGACAGGACATCCGAAACACCGCGGAACTCTCCAAACCCATCTTTTTGGCACAAAAAATACCCCCGTGCTACTCGTTACGCCGCTTATTTCCTGCACGTCTTGCCCTTCCCTCTTTTGCTCGCACACAAATGCATTTTCCATCCCAGGGGAAATCCGGGCTGGTGGATGGAGCCCCGCTCCTGGGCCATGAGCCAGCAGCTCTTTAGCACTAATCCCATCCCTGCCATCGACGTGTTGTGTGGCCTTGGGCAAGGCATATATCACCCCTGCCTTGGTTTCACCCCGGTTTGCAAAATGAGGATAACGATCCCGACTTTCTACCTCCCTCACCGAGCTGCCTTGTGGATTATTAGATTGTGCTGGTGCAGCCCTTCGAAAACACACCGGGTGTAAAAGGCCGATTATTGCTGAAGCCAAAGGTTCTCAGCCCTCCTCGTGCTCGGGAACAGAGCAAACGTGGTTCCCAACGAGGAGCCGGCCACAAAAACGTTAGAAAAGAGAGTGAAAGCACTGCATGTGAGTGTGTGTGTGTGTGTGTGCACATGTGTGTACAGAACAGCAGCCTGGACTCAGCTTGAATCAATTCATGTGGTTTTTGACTTAGATTATCCAAGCTTACAAGGAGCAAGGCTCATATTTCTGCCCCTGATTCCAAAAGCCTGGATATTTATTTTTCCCCCTCCCTCCTTTCTCTTTCTCTCTCCCACTTTTTCTTCCTCAAACGAACTCTCCTGGATTCTTCCTCATTAGGTTATTGGAAGCGTTGGGTGTGCTGGTTTTCATCTTCTGACTCCAAAATGGTGGCCTACCTCACTTCATTTAAAACTGAAGGCGAAGTGGAGGGGAAAATTACCTTTTTTTTTTTTTTTTTTGACATGCACAAGGCATTCCCCCTGCAGAAAAACAGCAACACATCTGGATAGTGTTTTGCTAGGGCTGCTCAAGGAATTATCAGAACAGTGTCTTTAGCTTCATATTATTATGTGTTGAGCATAAAAAATGACGGAGGGGGGGAAGCCACAAGAACTATTAAAAAAAAAGAAAGTTGCAAATTAAAAAAAAATACAACTTTCCGCTACAAAGAAGAATTTCCATTCGGTCAGAATGCGGAACAGCTTTGCCAAAAGCGATACTCTTTAGGAGTTAGCAGTTACAGGACCTGCTATTTATTTAATCCCACTTTTCCCATCAGGAGGACACAAGTAGCTCATGGTGGGGATCCGTGGAGGTGGGGCAGGGTGTCCTCAGGGAGGGTAGCCCACATTTGGGAACAAGGAAGGAGACCAACATATCAGGGTTCTGGGGAAAAGCAGAGCATGGACTTGCAAGGTTTGGATATTTTTTATTTTTTTTTTTCACCTGGCTGGTGAAAGGAGCCTGTGTGGCTGCCGTGAATGCGCCCGTCTGTCTGCCGAGCCTGCAATAACTCACTCAACTTCAGCCCCCTTTGACAGAGACGCCAAGGCTGGCAAGATACCGAGCTCTTACAGGTCTTTGGAGAATAGATCTTTGGAAGATCTGGGTGATTTCAGAGGCCATTAAACCTCTAAAATTTCTGGGAAATATGTATAAGGGCCTTTTGACAGGCCCCGGTCTAGAAATGTGGTTTAGCGAGTCGTCGTGGAAGGGACCACGAGGCGCATTTTCTGAAGGCAGCGGGCTCCAGTATCCTTCATTGGGTGACTCCGGACTTGTCCATCACTCTGTTGGTCACTACAAGCATCAAAAGTGCTGTTTCATTAGGGGAAAGAAAGTTCTGGAGTGACACTGGACTTGTCCATCACCATAAGCATAAAAAGTGCTGTTTCATAAGGGGTGGGGGGAGAAAGAGTTCTTGAAAAGGCCAAACCAGCAATAAACTCAAAACACAGGGTTAGTAAATAACTCGTGACAAAAAATCTGTTGCTTCCTGCCCTTCCTTTCCGTATCTCCTGATGAGCTGCATTTGGCAGGTTAAAAAGCACCTGAAATCCTTTATTGGCTTCTTCTAAGGGGATATAAACCATTTCTGGGAACCAATAGAAAGCAGGTTCCTAAAAGCCATGGTGACAGCTGCATACCAAAAGCAGACTAATAGCAGAGAGACAAAGGAATGGTAGAATAATCTGTAGTGAAATAAAGATTTTAATAGCAAAACCAAGTCTTCAGAGAGTGAACATGATCCAAAGCAAACCATACCTTTATATATGGGCATCTGGGAGAGAGAGAGAGAAAAAAATCTTATTTTTTCCCCCCCTAAAACAAATTACTCCTCATGGAGCAGTTTCATATCTGCTGCTAAATTATTAAACTCCTTCTCTGGGGAAAAGAGATAAAATAAACATCCACCATTTCATTTTTTTCCATAACTGAAAGAGGCTTGGGTGAGTGGAAAAGCAGGCTGGCCATGAATAACCAGGCAATTGAAATAAAATCATCAGATGTTTGGTGATGCTGAGAAGATGTGGAGCCTTAAATAACTCAACAGCTTAAAACTGCTTAAATCAACCAAAAAAAAAAATTAAAAAATAAAATCATCTTATATGCAGTGAGCTCCTAGTGCCAAGTTTTCCCCAGTCAGTGTCTGGAGGAAGTGGATCACAACGCATTTGATGTAGGAGGTGAAGAATTTGTGTCTGAATGAGGCTAGAAAGGACAAAACGAAGGAAATAGGCAGTAACTGATAGGGGATTATGTCATGCAGCACAGGCTATGGATCAGAGCAGGTTTGGTTGCACACATGAGCAGTAACTGCCAAGAAAGGCTGAGGGATGTCCAACAGAGAATCAGAGAACAATTTGAGTTGGAAGGGATCTCAAAGATCATTGAGTTCTGCCCCCCCTGCCACGGGCAGGGACACCTCCCACTAGAGCAGGTAGCTCAGAGCCTCATCCAGCTTGGTCTTAAACACTTCCAGGGAAGAGATGTCCAAACCACTATCACCCAGACCAGCTCTGATGGAGACTCACTCCAACAGAGACAGGGGTGGCTGTTCTCCTCATGCCTGGCAGCAAAACCAAGAGCTAGAGGAGAACCCTTAAGGGAGTGAAAAGTATGAGAGACACCCCGTGCAGCAATCCCCAAATCCACTGACCTTTCCCAGTCTAACTTGGCTCTTGTCAATCTTGTTTCCATGCCTGGAGATTGCCAACTTATCTTGAAGGTCAGGAGGAAGATCCAGAAATGCTGCAGTATGTGGCCAATTGGGACAAGCAAGCCACACAGGTGAGAACTGGGAGAGCTGAGGGAGGCAACAGATGCTTTGGGGCAGTTTCATCCCCCTGTTACCCAAAGCAGCCACCTCCTTCCACATCTCATCCTTACTTTCAGCTTCAGGAGCCAGCCACGCAGCCTGGAGCTGCGCTGGCCAGGAAGCAAAGAGGGAGCAGCTGTTTTCCCACCTCATTTTGTATCCTAAGTCATCATGGACTTCACCTGGAGCTGGTTCTGGGTCTCCTCACACTATACCAAAGCAGACACAGGAGAAGTTTGAGACGTCAGGTCGCAGCAGAAGGCTGGAACTGGGAAGATGCCTGCAAAGCATCACTGTGCACCAGAGGTCAAACAGAAAAGGACGAGTCCTTCCTTTAGTCCATCTATTCTCTGCTGTACGCAGGTGCTGCAGCACCAAAGAGACCTCCCGAGCCCAACCTCACCCGGGTTGTACTCTGGATTTGGAGATATTTGGCACACTGTGTTTTTCCCAATGACTTCAGAGTGTGTGTGTGTGTGTGTGTGTGCAGAGCCATCCAAAATTATTGCTTCTGTGGTCAGAGTGTGTCCAAAAAAAAATAAAAAAATGTTGGCAGTTTTTCTTTATCAGAACTCATCATAAAGCACTGAGATTCCCTGGGGAAGGCACCTGATTTCACCATCACAAGATTTTCCTCCTGATGACTTAATCAGATTTGTGCAAGTCCGTAGGAACGTCTGGTTTTCTGGCTGCTTATCTGAAGGAATATAAAATCCCACATCGTTTGAAATTCGCTTGTGACAAAGGTTTTAATGTTCAGCTTCATCTCCAGCAGTGACAGGATCAACCTGGTTTCCATGGGAAATTGTTAATGGGATCTTGACAGAATGTTACCCCCAAAATAATGTAGTTCATGAAACATGGAGATTTCAGGTAATGGATGCAAATAGTTTTTATACACGAAATCTCATCTAATTCTTGCTGGATACATTGAACCACAGCTTCATACTGTCTGGGCCTGCAAGAGGAGCCCTTTGCAAGCTCTTCACATTTAAAATTTTTAAGGTTTCTCTCTTGAGTGATGCATGGTTAGCACCAGCACCTTGCAGCATTTGAATCAAGTTGCCACCAAATGTACTTAATCATTTATTTTCCACAATTGAAGCTGGAAATTCTCTTTCCATGGGTGTGCACGTGGTAGGACACAGCAAAAAAAAAAAAAAAAGGGAAATACGAGCAGAAAATACATTGCACTGGAATAAATATTTGAGTTTGAGAAATATTTTTCTGACTCCATAAGTGCCGTACTAAAAAAGGCAAGGAAGTTTGATGGAAAAGGAAATTTTGCCCAGTTCTTCGGCTGAGTTTAACAGATTGTGTGAAAGGTAAGTGGTCCTGGGATAAAGCAGCGTCTTTCGATCTGGAATCAATACCGTCAGGAAGTAGAAACATTTGCCATGAAGTGAGAAACAACGCATGGTTATTTCATTATATTTACCTAATAAAGTACCTTCCTTTCATGTTGGATTGAAAAAAAGGTCTCACGTGGCATTTAATAAAAGAAGGATGCTTGAAAATGCCTTGGCAGTTAAAGGGGAATAGATGAGCAATATTTCCTTCCATTTTCTCGGTCTGATTCAGTCTGTATTTTAGCCTGGAGGAAATGATCCTTTCCATGATGCCTTGATTGGCAAGATAAACAAATATGCTTGATTTTTGCCTTCTGATAACTCTGCTGAGGAGAGAGATTCCTCCTGCATCCCTGTTGGCAGATTCCAAGGCACTACGTGGGAAGCGATGCGGCTCAACCTGCCGCCGCCATCGGAGGTGCAAGGCCCTGGACCCCTGAGAACGCCGCAGAGGAGGCCACGGAGAGCTGTAACCCCCCCAGCGCTCTCCCCCTGGCCCGCCACGGGTGAGAAATCGGTGGAGAAACGCTGGGAAAGTCAGGCTGGCTTCCGAGCTTTGATTGCCACATGTGTGGGATCTCACAGGAGGAGCGTGGGCGAGAAAGCGATGGAAAGAGCATTTCCACCTCCACAAGGCATTTAATGAGAAATCGGGCCCTCCTTCGAAGGAGAAGGACCCGCTGTCAAGGCTTGGGGTTGCGTAACCAGGGCGGCACCCATGGGCACCCGCACCGAGGGCAGAGCTGCAATTGCAAGGCAGGGTGGGGACTGTGGCGATGTAGGATGCTCTGACCCCCCTGCTTCCACACGGGGCTCTGGCTTGGGATCCTGATGTCTCTGATGCTGAGCCATGAGGGGTTAGAACATCCCAACCAGCCAGATTATAAGATCCAGTTACATTCCCGCAGTGCAAGCGGAAAGGCTGTGGGAGCACGGCTGCTGCTGCTGTTATGCTCTGCAGGTAAGGTTTCAGCCCATACCTAGAGATTGGTCTTCATTAATACACCTTTAATAGCACATACGTGTTGCTCGACGTCTGACAAAGCCGGTGAAGCCCATCGCTAATGGTTTTCCAGGGAAGCAACACCAATTCCTTCATTCTTGCTGCTCGGAGCGAGTTTTGACAGAACTCTTTCAAACACTGGACCTGGAGGATCTTCTTCTCCCAGAACTCACTTCCACTTCTCATCACACTCCTCCAGCAGCGCGATGAACAGTCCGATGTGAATTATCACCACCGGAGCAGCTCCTGCCTTCTCGGGAACCCAAACATTTCCCAATCAGGTAAGTCAGGCTCGTACACAACCACCTTTGGAAAGGCACAGGAGGAAAAGCAAGATCGGACCCACATCAAGAAGACACTTGTGCATATTTTTTTGTGACTTCTAACCTTAGCCCTTTACTAGAAATCCCCATCAGGGTGTGCTGGGAAGGGTAAGACAACTGCTGAACAGGAAAAAAAACACACCACCAACTTTCATTTTCTCTGTGAGGCTGCAGCTGTCAGCTGAAGTGCTGCCTGTCCTCTCCATAACAACAGCTGGAGCAGCCCAAAGTGGCATGTGGGCAGCGGGCGCTGGTAATGAACTGCTCAACTCCTGGACCTATCGGTTACAGCCAGCACCTCGCAGATGCCACTTCCGTTAAAAAAAAATACATGTATAAAATGAGGAGGCAAAAAAAACAACCACAGATGGAAAAATTATTTGCCTGACATTGGAAATTCTTTTTGCTACATGAACCCTGACATGTGTTACACTATAAAGGGTGGGAGGGGGGAGGAGAGGGGGAAGAGAAAAGGGAAACTTGGAGGAAGAAAATATTTCTTCATGAACTTGCTTTTCACCTGTTGTCTCAGGACAGGGTGTCTGGGGAAGGAGGTGGGATGTCTGAGCTGGTGGCGGTAAAATGGGGCCATCGGTTCGACTCTGAGGACTCTTTTCCCCAGAAATATTTCCAAGGCAGATGGATGTTCTTCACAAGCAAGTGGCTTTTGGTTTGCTGGCTTATACAGTAATGTAACTGCGTGGTCTTGTCTCAAAAATCTACTTCTCAATATGGGACGAAAGAAGAATTGATAACGGGCTCTGATCTGTGTGCGCTGCTGGGGCTAACCCAGGGAAGTCATCTCTTGGATGGAGACTGGGATGAGAAGGAGATGACGGAGCTGGGAGAGATGTAGCAGAAATCCTGTCTCCAGCTGGTGTACATGGAAGTTCCTGTGGTCTGGAACACCTCACAGTCATCCTCTGATCCTGTGCAGGTTTGAGTGTGCTGGAGGCACAAGGCACGGCAGGATCCTCAAGCCCCGCTGCACACAGAGCCACCAAACCACAGGCCAAGGGGCGGGGAACATCCTGCGGCCTGTGACAAGAACTTGCTGTGCCTATGAGAAGAAAACATCCTGGGCAATGTCGTCTCCTCCTGAGGTTATACCTGTTTTGAACAGAGGGCTGGATTAGAGACCTGTGGGGTCTGTTCACACCTGTATTTCTTGTGTGACATTGGACATTTCTTCCACCTTCCACAATATTCCCAAAATCTTCTGAAAGCTAATAAACGTGTATTGAAGCTGACCTGCCATCAGAATCAGGACAACAGCCCTATTTATAACAGGGTAGACTTTGCTTATCTCCTTTTTGTCCTCTCCCTACATCCTTAACACGTCCACAGGAGTCTGACATTCACTTCCCTCAAGTTTTGGAGTCTGTAGATTTCAGTTTTTGCTTTAGAGACCCCAGCTTAGCCCTGGGTCTGTTCTCCAGAGTCTACCCCTGCCCATCCATCCAGCCTCTCCCAACTCCAGCTCCTTGTGGAGCACAAGAAGCTGCCCAGCCCCCTCACTCCCAAGTGCCTCCCATCAGCTGCCAGACGCGGGCGGATCGAGGGAGCCTTCGGCCGCTTTCTGTTCCTCAGGGGTGCAAAAAGGCGGTAAGCACGAAGGAGTAGGTGCAGAGGTAACTTTTGCTTCGAACTTCAGCCTCCCCATTACAGTGAGCTGGAAACATTTGCTGGTGGGAGAATGTTCCTGGTGACAGGTCCTAAAATAATTGTGGAGGTGACATGAGTGAGCGACACCGATAATGAACACGAGTTGGTGGAGCTGGCATAATTTTCTGCAGAGCTCTGTGGTCCCTAAGGATGCTTTTACGCCCCCGCCGGGCCTAATTTAAGCGAAAGTTTGGGAGTTCGACTTCACCCTGAATCTCGCCGGCTTGCTCGAACTTTTCCCATTGCTCTGATAGAAGATAAACATTAACTCTTGGCTGATTTAGATGGAGATTTAGTGTCTAGATATTTTTCAGTCCTCTGGGGAAACATAACTCCGCGGTGACTCACTTTCAGTGTCCCAAACAAACATGTCCAGCGCGGTGGGGGAAGAGATGTGTCGTGTCCTCACCCGTCGGGGTGATCCCAGAGGAGGTCACCCTTTTTGGGCAGGAGGGCAGCGACTATTTTCAACAAGGTGGAAGGAACAAATGTCACTTCTGGCAGGTCAATTTGCTTACTGCTTTTTGGCAATTGCAACACAAACGTTGGGGAGGTAAATTAGACTCTAAAAATGTAACCATGGGCATAGGGCTGCATTTTTGTGAGAATTCAAAGATGTGTTTGCAGCACAGCTGAAAACCTCGCTGCGTTCACCCTTGGGTGTTTTCCAGCTCTGGAGGTTTAGATTAAACCACTGAAATGCACTGGGAGAAACAAAGCTCCCTGGTTTTGGAGAAGAGTTAGACCTTTTTTCTGAATAAACAGAGAAGACCTTTGATGTGTGACTGTTGACTTTAGAGGTGACAGCTGACGATGGACTGAGGTGGACCAGATCCTCTCTGCTCCAGGAATCTCCTTGCTCTTTGAGTTGTGAGCAATAAAGGATTTAGGATGTAGGTCCAAACTCCAACCTGCACATCAGGCTGTCACACTGGAGGCATTTGTGGAGCTCATGATTCAAAATGGTGATCTGCTGCTTTATCATAGACCAAAGAACGATAAATCCAGATTGGAGTTCTCTTGCACAGTCGACATAAACCGAATCCAGCAGCAGGCTGTACTTGTTCTTCCTTGTAGGACTCCCAGTGAGTCCTGTAGTTGTGCCACCGAGAGCAGAGGGTTCCTGTGACAGAGAGCGGGAAAGAAGTTTACTTTTTGCTAAAGAAATCAGCTGGACAGTAAGTGAGCATCCCTCTGGGTGTTTGCATAACTTTTATGTCCAGACAAGCACGTAAACCCCTCTCCTGTGCTAATCCAGCTCCTCCCTCCCAAACAGGACATTACATTTTGCAGTAAGCTAAAGGGAGTGAGAAATCCATGTTTCCTCTGAGACCTTAACGCAGCACGGAGACTCTCTGTGCACGCGAGAGGTTTTACACGTGTGCACGTGTCGCCTTCACACCTTCCCTTTCTTCTCGGAAAGAACCGAGGCATCGCCGTCCAGCTCCGAAAGCAGCTGGAGGAGGGATACCAGCCAAGTCCTATCGCAGGACTTGGGGAAAATACTTCTCCTGAGCTTTCTTCCACACGCAGCCAGGGCAGGAGAAGTCTCCTGATGGCCTGAAGGACCGAGTCTGTTCTGTCTGATGTGATGTGCTCCTCTGCCACCCACTCAATTTCAAATGGACCCTTCGGTGGTTGTCTCTTCTTCATGTCCGAGGTGTTTCCATCCCGCTAATCAAATCACTGCCAAATTCAAAGTTTCCCTGTGATTCTGCACATTACACACTCTCTCAGTGCCTTAAAGCTTTCCAACATTATTTTTCTTTCAAATAATTTACAGTTTTTCTCTAGACTAATTAAATCACTAACTAATTTTCTGACCCTTTCCTTTTCATCTAGCAACTAATTTGATGGAGAGAATTACAAGTGTACCCTCTACTTTTCTTTCATGTATGCTTCTTCTGAAAACATCCTAATTAGAGATCTTCAGCTTCAACGCCTCCGGATTATTGCAAATGAATGATGCCTCCATAATGAATAACCTAATAATCACGTTATCAACCTTTAGTATTTCGAGGGAAACTGCAAAGAAACGATCGTGTGCTTCATGTAGGAAGCTCACCACACAAAATATGAATGGTTTGGAGCTAACGTCTTTCTTTTGCACACACGTACCTCCCGTGTAGATCACGAACGTCCGATTTAGAGACAGCGTTATCAGAAAAAAGTATTGCCAAAGGTTATATAGTTTTCTTCATTTTTCACCTGGTGGGGATGTCAGTGTTTAGTAAAATCCACAGAACCTCAGGAACAATTGATTTTACTCTTCTTTGCTTGTAATAAATGCAATTAATATGAGTTTTTTCTTGTTGGAGATAAGGAAAAGCATTCACATGGTGCTGGCAAAAAAATCATCTCCAGGCAGGCGCTGCAGCCCCCGGGTTGCAAAAGGCTGGTGGCAAATCTAGGAAATATTATAGATCTTTGTTCCCCTCTAGTGGCACATCCACAAAAAAACATCTCAGAGCCCAAACAGCTTCTTCCTGAGGGATCAGACCTTTTATCTCTCAAGCGCAAGACTCATGCTTGGCTTCTGAAGGCTCGGAGTTGAAGTGTGGAGGTGACAATACCCTCAAACTGCTGTGGGTGTAGGAGGCATTTCCAGATTATCCAGGATGTCACAATAAGCTGTCATGGATGAAATTGGCTTGTCACTCACCATAACATGAAATTAGAAGTAATTTGGAGTCAGTGAAGAAGAGTTATTGACAGGGAAGAGGAAGAATCAGCATCACCTACCTTGAGGTGGTGCTGGGAGTGTAACTGTGTCTGACATGGTGAGATACCCTCACTCCCCTGCATGGGAAAATGGGCTTGAGGGGCTCCTGGAGAGCATTTTGCTGGAGAGAAACTATTCTGAGATGAATGGGACATTTTATCCTGCAAGAGAAGGCAGCTGAGCCCACCTAATCCCTTAGTGTCTCCTTTGTAGGTCCAGGGAGAGGGGACCACCCTGAGTGATGCAGGACTCACTCTGTGGAGGTCTGGGGTTGGAAACCTTCCTGTGATGTCTGGATGGGCCAATTTTGGTGGTTTTGCCCTCTAAAGCAAGCTTAGAAAAAGAGGGACATGTTGAAACCCACTAGGGATGGAACAGAGGGAATAACATTGCAGGAAAAATTCTTGACATTTGTAAAATGTAATATATTTCTCTCTTTTTTTATGGTTTTGTGGAAGTTCTAGTTAAGCTGACTCCAGAGTTCCCCAGATATCAACTTGGGCTTTGACTCCACCAGCAAAACTGAAGCAGAGAAAAACCCACGGTGCCTCTTTTTTCTGGGCTTGCAGGCAGCCTTCACCCTTCTCTGTGCTCCTGCCTGTGCTGGTGTCACTGTGAGCCGGTGTCACTGAGTCCTGGTGTCACTGTGAGCTGGTGTCACCAGCTGGCATCTCCTCGGGAAGGTGTGGTCACTGGCACACGTGCAACTGGAGACGTGTCTTCTGCTGCTACCATTCGACTCAGCCCTCGGCCCTTAGTGATAATCAGGAACAATTCAGTGTTGGATTAGACGTAAGGAAACTCTTCACTGTGAGGGTGGTGAGGCACCGGCACAGGTTACCCAGAGAAGCTGTGGCTGCTCCCTCCCTGGAAATGTTCAAGGTCAGGTTGGACGGGGCTCTGAGCAACCTGCTCTAGTGGGAAGTGTCACTGCCCATGGCAGGAAGTTTGGAACTCGATGGTCTTTAAGGTCCGTTCCAACCTAAACCATCCTGTGATCTTCAGGACATTTGCATTTGTATTGAATCTTCAAACCAATAAAATCTGTTCAACCCTCTCTGCAGATCCTCCAGCTGATTCCGGATACTCTGACTCCATGGTCTGCACCTATCGAATACTTCATTAAAAAAAAAAATTAGTAAGTGGTGGAGTTTGCAGCAGTATTTCTCTCACTGAATTACACCAGTGGCCTCTAGTGGTGTCAGCTCGGAGTAGTCCTTCCCACGGGCCCTGTGGCAGGGAAACAGCAATGATTTGTAACGCAGAAGAGTAATAAAAGAAGTAGTGAGTAATAAAACATAATTAAAAGACAGTTTAAGAACTTGAAGAACTCTTCCAGCAGCACAGCCCTCTCGTACCTCTTTGTCCAGCAGCTTGTCTGCTCCTTACTAGTCCTGAGCTTTCCAAGTCAACTTTACACTGAAAATTAGGAAAGTTGTAAGTTGCCATAATTTGGGATAGTTGATGCTGTTAACAGACGCTTGCCAGCTACTGTTAGAGTGGGAAATGAAGTTAATTCCGAATATATACATAAACTTTTAATAAATTAAGCCTTGGAACAAAGTTTTATTTAAAAATTCTAGTTATAACTTCTCCTGTTACTCCAGCGTTTCTCATATCCCTCATCCCCACCTGCACCAGATGATCAGAAAAGTCATTTTTGCTTGTGCCTGGTCCCACTGGAGACCTTTTCCTGGCACTAATGTGAAAAAACCACTGCACTTATGTGGTCAAGAAACAAAAAAAAGCGCTGATATGGATAAGGGTAGATCAGAACATCTTGGAAAAAGCATGACCCAAGCCCCAACTAACAATTATCATCCTGTTTTGGAAGAAAATTGATTGCACTTTATTTCCAGGAGCCTGGTTGGGAAGGGGAACAGATTAATCTGCCACGAAGCAGTATGGGCAGGACAGCTCAGGAAAGCTGTGTGTTTGTGCACTGTAAAAATAACACACTCCCCCCCCCCCCCCTTTTTTTTTTTTTTTTTTGCAGCTGTGAGCATCCATTTTTAATATCTAAGCAGTGAAGGGGAGGTAGAAAACGCCACATGTCTGGTTTAGTCCCATCTCCAGGGGCCAGCTGAAAAGTTGTCACCTCAGCACTTTACAGAGGAAGCTGTAAAGTCAGGGAATTGTGGAATAAATCTTCCCACTGTACCTCTGCCTGTCACCTCAGCCTCGCAAGAAGGAGGAACCCTCTAGAACCTCTGAGCTGAAGTCTCCTTCACCTCAGAGCAGGCTTTGATTTCCACCTGAGAAGTCCAGCTTCAGCTGCCTGATTAAATTGTCTCAAAGCATTTGAAGGACAAGCTTTGGGAAAGGTGATCTGTGTCAGCTCTCTCAAAAGCTGGGCTAATCACTCCAGGTGATTATTTGCATTATTCCTGGTTTGTCTCCCTTCTTTTGCCACCAGCTTCCCCTCCCTGCTTTGTGTAATTGCCTGGAGATTCACTATGGGGCTCTCTTTCTCAGGTTCAGCAACAATTGAAATGATGATAAATAATGATGCCAAAGAAGACAATAGCAGGAGCTGCTCTGGAGATTTGGGGAAAGCAGTAAATCACGCCTATTCCCACTCTAAAATGAAAGAGGAGGGCTGTGCGAGGCTGGAGGTTTCCTAGCCAGCTGGCAAGAGCTGATCAGAAAACAGATACCTCACAAAAAACATCGCTTATTTCAAGCGCGACTCCTTCAATCACAGGGGAAAGAAAACGGAAAGAGAAGTTGCTTAGCAGTCTTGCCCCAGGTTCTTGGATTTATAGAAGTGTTTAGACCTGGCTTTAGGGGCTGAAAGTTAGCACTTTGTGCCCTGACGGTGAGGCCATGTGAAGCATCATCCAGTGCCTGTTTCATATCACAAGCCCAGCCCAACCCTCTGTGGGAACATCCCATGAATGATGACGATGACTCTACTTTAACTAGTGGGGCTGTGGGAGGAACAACGGGCTCTCAAGGCCAAGCTCTGCTCTGGACCTGACTAGGGGAAGAATTTCCCCTCTGAAAGGCCCATTTTAGGAGTCCTGGGGCTTGGGGAGGAAGCGCTGATGGCTACAGGAGAAAGGTCACCTTTGCTTGCCGCAGACAGCGATGAACAGAAGCGTGGGAGGAAAGCACCGAAGCTTTTCCCTCCCTCCACCACTCACTCGTAGCAGGGAAAGCTGTCCCCAGATTGTGCTTCACCACGCGTGACCCATCTCCGTTTTCCTCAGGTGCACAATGCTCTTCCCCTGACCTTCTGGCACACAAGCTGTTCCCGCCAAAGAGGAGCTCTGGCTGTTCCTCACAATGCAGAAACTAGCCCAGAAAAATCTTCTTCAGGAGCTTGGGAGCAACTCAGACTGAGTCTGCAGGGTTTTCTCAGGGAATTAAAAATATCAAAAAATAAAATACAGGATCTAAGGATCTTCTAGGCCGTCAGTTAAAGCAAGCAGAATCTGTGCCGCAATAACTGGCCCTGTTTCTCACCCTCATTTCTCCCTCAGAGACAGCGAGGTCATGTAAAATCCAACCGCAACCTGTGACCCAGGATCCGAGAGGCTGGAAGTGAATGTAGCTCACCGGGGGAATAAAACAGATGGGGGTGCATTGGTAGCCCTGTGTCATTTGGTCCTGGCCTCCAGCGTGTCTGTCTGGAGGGACACGAAAGGAGGGGCCGCGATGTGAACGGGGAGCTGCGCAACCTGCCGCTATTAGCCCAGGGCACATCCTGTTCTGCTGTCTGGCACTGGCTTTCTAATTAAATAATTGCAAGCGTTCCCCCGTCTGAAATAGTGTTCTCTTAATAAATGCAGCTCGCAGGGATTAATTCTGATTCAAGGCCCTTGCAAAGATAAATATAGAGCCAGCCTTCGTTATGGGTATTTTGCTGGGGACGAGGAGGAAGGAGCTGGGCTTTGCTTATTTTAAGCGTGTTTTGGGTTTTTTTCTATGAAGGTGGTTAGAACATGGAAAGTACCAGCCAGGGAGAGGGAGAGGATGAAAATACTTTGTGCCATGTACCACTGCTGCTGCGGGGTGTTACAGGGGGTACGGGGAGTGTGTTGCTGTGCTTTGCCTTCCGCGTTCAGGGATGTGGTTTGGTTCAGAGCACCAGCGATGCACAGACTTTTCACTTCAGCCTTTTCACTTCAGCCTTTTCACTTCAGACTTTCCACTTCTGACTTTTCCAGCCCCACATGTATGCTTTCCCTGAAACTCAGGAGACGCCAAGGACTTGCTTTTTTTTCTCTCTGCCCATGGCTACAGCCAGTTTCCCATCCCATCCTTGTCATTTTAGGCAGGTTCCTCTACTTTAGAAGCTCTCCTGTGTTGTGCAAATCAATCTGAAGCACAGCAGACTGTGCCCGACATTCAGGATAAGGCTTAGATCAGATGATAACTGACGTGGGCTGAATAAAACATTACAAGCAACAAAAGCAAACTCTGGGCTTCCCATCTATCTACTGTAGCCATCTGCTTGCTCTTCTTACAAACTTTGACCACAACCTTTTGGGGAGAAGATTCCATCTTTGTTGTCCCTTGGGCTCTACCTGCTACGAAGTACAGAAAATAATAAGAGGGGAAATGGGCAGGTTTTTATAGCTCGGACTTGGAGTTGGAAGGCAGATCAAAGTTCAGTTCCCTCTGGGACATCAAGCAAATAATATCATTTGTCTCTAAAATAAGAGTAATTCTATTCATGTAACTCACAGGATAAAGGATAAATTCATTAATATACATGATACATGGTGCAGATACTTGGAAGACAAGGACAAAAACATCGGAGAAGCTGAGCAAGGTCTCCTCAATCCGATCTGTACCTACAAAGTTGCTCCTGCTGAGCTCATTAGGGTGCAGGTCACCCACAGCAGGATCCCTTTAGGGAAGTCAGAGCATCTCTACAAACGCACACAGGAAAGTCCCGTGGTTAACAGCTTCCAGCTGATAGAGCAAGTCCTTGTCATTCTTTTTTCCAGACCAAACCCTTATGCTTGTGTGTGGTGCACTGCAGCACCAATAACATCCTTCAGGCCTGTCCTCACTCCCTTTATGGTCCTGGCCTGCTCCACCACTTTGTAGGTGCAGGGAGCGTGGGAATGGAAAACTTCTAAGAAATCCAACATTTTAAACCTCAACCTGGCAAGAAAGTCAGGAGCGAATTCCAAGGTCTCCATGCTTGGGTTTTACAAGCAACTACGGCAGCCAGTGGATAATTTACTACTAATTGTTTCTTTAATTTTGTGCTGGGAGGAAAAATACAGGCAATCCTGGATGGTGAAGGAAAGGACTGACCAAATTAATAACAACCACATCTCAGGGCTTTACCAAAGTGCCCAGTAAACACCTCCCCTGCTGCTTTGGCCAGGTTTCCAGGTGACAACAACAGGGATTGAAGAATGATCAGAAATCCTGGGTTAATAAACCATGTCCTTGACCCAAGCAGTTTCACCTGGAAGGTGGGGCTCAGACGTGGCTCTGATGCCATGGGCTGGCCCTTAGAGCCACATCAGGAGTGATCTGCACGTCTGTGGGGACTTGAGGCGGAACGGCTTGGACCACCTGCATCTAAATCTGCTTTCTTTAGTTCCAAAGAAACCGAAGAGTCTGTTTGGCTACTTGAAACCGTGAGGAAGAGTGTCCAAATCTGGGCATCATTGGTTACAAAGGCTGGGTTTGATGTGCCGCTTTGAATTTCTTTGCTTCTAAGCAAGAATGAAGCTTGAACATCTGAAGTTGTCCCGAGAGATGAAGATTGTGTGCTGCTCAGGAACAGTTACAAGCGTGACAATCCTGGCTGGCTGCTCTTTCCTGCTAGCGAGCTGTCTCCCCGCTCCTGAGCTGAAGTGGCATCATGGAGCAAAGCAAAACCAGCAGCCAAAATCAGAGCTTCAGCGATTTATCAAAGCGATAAGGGAATGCAGCAGCTCTGCTCTGTAATGGACAGTTAGATAGCAGGAGTGGTGGGATAGGGAGGTCTGCAAGGGAGGGAAGATGAGGCAGAGGAGGAAGGGAGGGGAGGAAGGAGAAACAGAATGTGGCTCTACAAAGCTTCTGGCTGAACCTCTGGTTTGCTCCGGACTTGCAGGCACACGCAGAGCTCCAGGAGAGCTGCAAAATCCCTGCAAAAGCAGGTTTTACTCTGCTCCATGCTGCAGCACCGAGAACCTTCCCATGCGGAAGAAGATGGGCCAGAGGATGCCACTGCGAGCCCCAAAGTAAGGGGGCCAGGAATGCAGCCATCACATCAGGTCATTCGTCTAGGATGCGTGGCTTCCTCAGAAGCAGTCAGAAGCCCAAACAAGCCCCATGGTAGATCTGGGATGTGAGGACATCTAATTTCTTCCAGTTGGGTTCCTGTGTCAGGTCTCAACCATGCGCAGAGCTGCTGTTTTTCCTTCACCTCTTTGCTAGCTGAGCAAAAAACCCTCCGCTTCTTTCACGCTTGCTTGATTAAAGGTCTCTCGTTACGTGTCTAACACACGCACACACACAAAAAAAAATTAAATAAGGTGCAACCTGAGCAAACTAAACTCAAGCCTTTCCTGTGGCTGGTGACACGTGAGGTAGGAGCTATCCTCGCTGCGACTGTGTTATCAGGTTGCAGGGAACATCTGCTGCTGAGAGGTAGCGGGACGGAGATATTCCACATGTGGAAAAAAAAGGAGAGAGTTGAATAAACACAGTTGTGTGAGAAGAAATGAAACCTAATCCAGGACGATGTGGGCTACGTTTATCCAACAGGGTATGAATAAAAATTTAATGGCAAAAGTCCGCAGAGGTGGTAAACACGTTGTTCCCGGTTGTATCTGTGTTCATTATAAGACCTGGTATTTTTCACTGAAGGGAAATAAAATCTTAATGCTGTTAAATGAAGCTGCGACGACTGTTGTTTGCACTGGAGCCTAAGGGATTCTGATCGCTTGATCCCTTAATTCCGGTGGAAATCCCAGCTAATGTCGCCAGCTTACCGTGCTTTCTTATCTTGGAGACGGATTTTCTGAGACATCTGAAACATTTTCTGAAACAAACAGGCTCTGGCAGAGGACCCCAGTGGCTGCAGCGAGGGGTGGCTCCCAAACCATTTGATGGAGTTGTGGAGGGACTTCCCTTGGCTTTGGAAGTGCCTCTGGCTTCTCTGTTGGGTGAGTGGCAACCTGGGTGCTTCAGCTCAACGCTACTTATGTGCTCTGCATGCTCTGCGAGCTCTGAGCGCTCTGCACGCTCGCTCGGCGTGCTCCATTCGCGCTGCACGCTTGCTCTGCAAGCTCGTGTGCTCTGCGTGCTCGGCATCTCCACCCAGGCTTCCTGCAGCCAAGCCTGGCTCCAGGTCCTGCCTTTGGGAAGGTCACAGAGCACAAAGGGCTGAAGACACAACTTCTTCAGAAAAGAATGATGAAATTAAAGTGAAAAATAAACGCTGATACCTCATGGCAGAAGGAACCACGCAGAAAAACCTGGTAGCAAAATGGACTTGCTAACCAGTCAGCCAGGGAATGTTTTCTTGTCCTCTCTTCCTCTGGAATCTAGACCCATTTTAACAAGGGATTGTGTTTTACTACGAGATTAATTACACCACATAGAGACATGCCTATAAATAGCTTGCCAAAGGAGCACAGTTATTAAAGATATATGTGCTACGACCAAGACTCAACAAATTATTTCAAAACATCTCTGAAGGTAATCAAGCCCTGAAGTCAACAGATCTTCTATTCGTGCTGAAACTCAGGATGTACAGCCTAATTCTCATCCAGATTTACTTTTGTTTCCAGGCTCTTTTCAGCCCAACCTGTGGTTGGCTGCGTTCAACCGCCCTTCTGGGCACGTTCCTTTTCTTTTTGATAATTCAGTCCTGCTATGCAGATTTCTTGCAGTCCATTCACAGAAAACGGTTATTGCTTTCTCTTTGGCACGGAGTTTTGCAGAGACATAGAGTCTAATTATGTTGGGTTTTTAGTGCTTAGTCCTTAGAAGTGACACACTGTTTATAGAATTGTTTCTTGGGCTTCATTGGCATAGCTCTCTTTCACAGATCTGAGATTTGTTCATAAATCGCAGCGATTTTTCCTGGCTTCTTTCTTTCCTGCGAACCAGTTTCCTATTGAAACTGTTCCCGTGGCTCAGCTCTGGACTGCTTCCTCACGGCACTCTCTAAGCCACATTTGGTTAATCACCGATTTAAATGAAGGGTCAATTTATAGGAACTGTTCTTTGGAGTTAGATTTCAACTCTCAGTGACACGATCCTGGTGCCAACTCCATTAGGCCCTTAAATAGCCAAGAGAAGTGCTGTGCAAGCAGAGTTCTTGGCCACTTCATCCAATTAATTTGGCCAAAAGGCTTTCATCCTGATTCCCAGCACATGGCAGAGTCAGACCAGCAGGATGGAGCAGACAGGTCCACTTCTTGCTGGACTCTCCAGGTGGCATCAGATGCTCTTTTTGTGAGTTAATCTTCATTAACAAGAGGAAGAATTGCAAACCTGCCCTGCTATTTAATTAATAGCTTTTTCTTCATGCATCTCCTCCTTGAATATTATTCTAACGGGGCAATCATTTGCCAGGCAGTGGGCTGCTGTGGAACAGTCCAACTGCACTTCTTATTATAGCACTTGCTTCAGACACCAGAGCAACCCATGAGGTGATGAGCAGGTCTCCGAAGTCTTCAATGAGGGACAGAAGTTGGAACCTCCAAACCTCCGAGTGTTCAGCACACCACAAATAACTCCAGCTCTGCGCTCATCGGCAGCGACACTGATGGGTGTTATACTCCAGGAAACGATTTTTTCATAACCTTAAGCGGTACTGCCTTGAATGTCACTCAAGAGCTGAAACAGAGAATGCTAATCCAAGGATTCACACGTTGCTGTGAGGTGGGCAATACCGCGGCGCTCAGATTTACACGCTGGATGTTGCCGAGTTTTCGCTGCTTCCTCGTGTCGATCAGCTGCCAGGACTGCTCTAAGCCCTTTTTGCTCAGGCTGGTGTGTGCTGAGATTCTGATTTAGACAAGGTGACCCCAATGAATTGCTGTTTGTGTTTGACCAGGACTATTTTCTGGGTGTCAGTGTAATTGCAGTTTAATTACTCTGCTTTAAAGAGCAGAGTAATTAGCCTGCTACGAATGTTGTATCATCGGCATGGGGGAAAGCTGCAGAGAATTTAAAATTCTGTTTCTTGATCAAGAAAAGAAGGAAATAGTGGTGCTATGAGACACTTGAGAGCTCTTTAACCTGCCTGAAATCAGAGCCAGAGCTCTAAGGCAACTCCATGCCTCCCTTCATGGTTTTGCTGTCTATAGGAAGGAAATCAAATCCCGTATAAGTGGAGATCAGACTTTTGATGATGATGATGAGGTTGCAGTCTAAGCTGCATTACCAACGTGTATAGCAGCTCCTTGGACTTCTGAAACAAGCCAGGATAGTTTTTCACAATGTTAGAAAGATGCTTCCTAAACCCCACTTCCCTATCCTGAAAGGTCTGTTTAGCAATAAGATGACCAAAAATTTGTGCAAGAGCTTTTTAGGTGTCCAGAATGATGTGCATCAGTCCTGTCCTGCATTGAGGGGGCAGGACAGTGCCTGCTGAGTTTAGGAATGACAAATGGCTGTGATTCCAATAACTCTTGGACCCGTTGTTTAATCTGCATCACACCCAGCAGAAAGAGAGGCGACCCACATCAACTCAGTCCCTTATTTTCAAGAAATGTGCAGAAAACAGATGCAAGAATGAATGGAAGAAGGGTTAGAAGGTTTAACTTTTGTCAGGAATCAGAAAACACACAGTGGGGGAAAGAAATGATAAAATGAGCTTAAGTTTTCCTGCTTCTCACAGGCCAACTTATCTAAATACATTTGCATATATGCATACGCAATTAGATATAATGATATGCACGTATACACACAAACGTATCTCCCTGTACATTTTATACATATGACTTGTGTAAGGCTAAAACCACTCAGTGTAACAGACAGAGAGAGCTCTAAAAACCAGTAGATCTGCTTCCAAAAAACCCAGGCACTTTCAAATAGGGGTCTCCAGTCTGCTTAGGAGGATGACTGAGCTGAGACTACATCTGGCATTTAACTCAAGCATTGTGCCGCTGTCAAAGGAAACCATGCTGGCAAGCTGAATATCAGCCCGTCAAGATCCTTTTGGAAAAACACAATTCATATAGGAATAAAAAAATCTGGAAAGTAAAGCCGTAATAGCACAATCTCTCTGGGCAGATAAAGCACGGAAATGCAGAATTCTCCTGGATTCACTTATCTTCCTCTTTCCCTCTGCTGTCAGTGAGGGTCTGAGACACTCGCACACCCCAGGCTGTGCAAGATGTGAATGTGGGGTGGTGTGGATCTTTCCATCCACTTCCATTTCATCCTGCCAGAGGAGCCTTTGATATCTCATAGTATTAATCCCTGCTCTTGCTTACTCAGCCTGGGGGTTACGACCAGCAAGTGGGTGAGTTTAAGCAAATGTGTAAACCTATTACATGTAATCTTCAATGAGAGCATTACTGGAGTAAAATCCGAGCATGGGGACCTCACGATCTAACTCTGAATAGCTGGTTTCCTTCAGTGTGAAGAATGACTCAGTACTATGATTCAGGCTTAATATATTGCAGATCTGGTTCGCCCTGGCCAGGCTTTATGTTCTCGCACTCTTGGGGCCCTCAAATTTTCTCTTCTGTCAGAGAGAATTTATTTTTCCACGAACTCAAACTATTTCAATGGCATTTACTTCGCAAGGCTGGAATCCCCTCCGAGGAGGGTGAGGGGGATTTGAAAGCACTTTTTAGGTCCTTAATTAATGAGACTTCATGGATTTTGGCAATGATTCTTCGGGTTTAAGCTGCTAAGGTTTTAAAAGAATGTTCTAAATTCCCTACTAATTTTCCTATCAAACATGAGACTAGACAATGAGCTATTCCAGTAAGACTTGCCTGGATTTTATTCCAGAAGGGACCATGACATTTTCAAAGTTTGGTATCAAGAAAAGAAATATAAAATAGAATTGCCTGTTGCTCAGTTTTACTTTTCCAAACAGACCCCAACGATTATTTGTTTGAGTGGAATTGTTATGGGACATCTTCTATGTTGTCTTTCATATTCTTAATAACTACAAACCCTTCGCATCTACCTGCACCAATTTTAATAGAATTAGAAAACCATTAGAGAATGACTTTGTGCAGCTGAGGTCATCAGACCATCCTGGAATGAATTAGGGCGGAAAAAAAAAAAAAAAAGAAAAAGAAAAGGATGAAAATAACAATTTTGTAAAGATCTATTTCAGACTATCTGTGTACAACAGAACATATGGACTGGCTTGATCCCAAAATAGATTCCATCAAAATCTGAGATGTCAGCTTTGCTACTTTCATGGAACACTAATTTAAAACAAAAATGATGGAGAAAGTTCAATTTATCCATTACGTTAATCCCTTCGTATAAATATCAGAAGAAAATTCGGTCAAAACTTTACATCAAAGCACCAACCTGAGGAATAAAACATTGTATTGACTTATGAAGCAGCAAGAGGCATTAGACCAAATACCAGGGACATATTTTCTCAAAGTCACACAGTTTCTTTTGTTCCATTTGAAATTCACCTTGTGTAGACAGTTAGGAAGATGTAAAACACAGTAAACCTCGATGGCTCAAAGTTATTTTTATGCAAAGATCTACAGGACAATCTGACAGCGTAACGGCCTTGAACGATTCTACTGGTAGAACAGTCTTTCTGCATGACTTCAAATTTCACCCTGTTATTCAGGTCAAACTCTTCTCGATTCTGGTAAAAATAAAGCACAGGTGTGACTGTGGCTTTGTGTCACCTCCCAGGGCAAGCACAGGGACTCTCAGACACTTGTGTTCAGGATGTGATTCTTATATCGCAAAATGCGAGTGGATGAAACTCAGCTTGATGGGAGACACCAAGTGGTGAAAAGAAGATCTTGCTTCAGAACTGCTTGATTTCCCCTGTGCCAGTCAATTACTTATTTTGGATCATTCTCGATGTTATGGACATTTTTATGATTGTGAGTTAATATCAGCAGCTCAGCACTGCCTGTGTTCATCTCTGGTATCGTTAGAGACAAAAAGAAAATAAGCATCAGACAAAAGGCCTCTAATAACACATCTGCTAAGTGACTACAACCTTGTTGCTCCTTGAAGTAGTTAATTTACAACTGCCCCTGGGGTGTTGCACAAACGGTAACAAACTTGAGACAGCAACTACTCCATCATTTGCTGTTCTTATCTCAAGCCAGAAAACCTAAATTGCCTCAGGCCAACAAATTAATTAAAAACTCCAGTGAGGAAAAACATTTATCACCGAGCGTTTTCATAGACTCCTGTTGTTCTCTCTCAGAGATGCCCACACACTTGCTTTCAACAATCCAAGTGACTATACTATAGCTCAAAATAGCACTAGGTTTTCCATCTGTGGCTGAGAGAACGGAATTTAGCAAATCTCTCAATCAAGAGCTTAAAATAATTAGCAATGTCTGGGTTTATTTCTTCCTAAGTGAGGTAGACACACAGACCTGGGTGCTCAAGTGCTTTGAGAGCCTTTGCAAGCCTCGCTGTGACACGCACTTGGATTTCTAGCAGATACAGACGTCGTGTTTGTACAACTTGTAGGCATATTCAAGTGCAATTCCTGCTGAAGGGAGTGATGCTGAAATCTCCAGTGTGAGAATTTCCCAGAATCTGGGAGGATCACCCAGAAGACCTCTTAAATGTGTTTCAGAAGACAGAGGGTTTTCACGGCTGTGGTTTTAAGAAGGAGACTGTTGAATTTTTAATTGGGCTTTTAAAGAAACCATCAGGGTATCAGGTCTATCCGCTTCCACTCTGGAAAATCTACTGAAATTATTTATTGATTTTAATAATCAGGCCATAATTTCACCCTACCGCAGTGTGTAATAAATAGGTCCCCGTGACCAAATGGTGACCAGCTAAAGGTGCATAACCCCACCAAAATCAGAGTACAGTGAGTACGTAACTGAATTGTGGTTTTATTGCAAAGCTTTAGTTATGGATTAAGATTTTTTGTAAGGAAGATTTAAAGCAGAACTAGAGATTAAGGTGAAGAAAAAGACATTGCCCAGTTCTCACCAAGCCAATGCAAACAGTAGAACCGGTGGGTGGAAACATGGTCTATTCATAGGATCACACGCAGAAACAAATGCCCAAAGCCCAGTTTCCACACAGAAGAGAACGCATCTGTTTTGTTTAAAGAAGGAATTTTATAAATCACCAAATGAGTCAGAAGCAGTAAATTTGCTGATTTAAATTTTTTACTGTATACCAAAAAAAAAAAAGTCCTCGTGAAAATTCACTGCAGTCTTTTTAACCATTTAATCAACGAAACCTAATTGAATTATCTTGAATTTCACTGAAAAGTACTAATCCTCCAATTAAAGCTTCATTCCAAACCTGAAGCTGCTCAGGAACAGACAGTCTCACAAGGCTTTGGTACTGCAGAGTATCAAGTGATTGGATTTGAATGCAAATAGCCATTATTTACAGTCCCCTGATCAATGAAAATTGAACGTGATATGTTAAGAATATAACTGTGATTGAATTTTAAGGCTCTGCACAGCAGCAGATATGTTTCCAGAAGCGTCACTGTGTTTCTGAGGCACTGAAGAGAAGATACTCTGAAAACGACGGGTTTTTAAATGAGTCTCAGCTTTGCTGTGTTTGGAAGTGTGATCTGTGAGACACGGAGCAGCAGCTATTTTCAGGTCCAAATAATTATTCAAATCTTGTGTGAACAGAAGTTCAATGCTGGTGGGAGGCACCTCAGCCACAAAACACTTCTTTTTTTTAAAAGAACAATTCCATCTAGGAATTTACTTTAATTTGCTGGAAGCATATTTTAAGTTCAAACCCAGTATACAGATTGATGAGGTGCGGTGTGAGAGTAGAGCAGGAATGTACTGCTGTGCTTTAAGCTCCTCTTGTCCTGCAAAGTGCTACTGGTAGGAAAATAGGAGTTTGAGGTGGGAGTTAAACTGCTGCTGGTTGCCAGAGCTGGTGTACAAAACGAGGCAAAAAGAGGCATCTTTGGGCAAAAGAGAGAAGCTCTGCAGCACCACGGAGAGCGGGACAGATTTTCCCTTCCGATTTCCAACTTCAGACACAAACTCCACCCTCTGCAACCTCCCAAAGAACTACTTGGGTCTTGTTAGTTGAGGAGAATATAGGAGTTGACTTATAAACAGGTAACCTATCGATTTGCAATCAAATAGGTAGGATTATTGCTTTAAAAATCCTGTTGTTGGACAGCCTGAGGTTCTGAAACCAACGAATACTCGCCAGGAAAATCGTCTCAATGTGTCTCCGCTGGGAAACAACCCCGTGGGGTTTCATTCTGTCCTAGCTTGCAGGGAAGGGAATAAATTCAAATGCTCAGAATGACAGTATTAGAGTTTTAAATGACTCATGTGCTAGATTTCTTCATAGGGTCACTTATAGTCTCTAATATCTAAATTAAACTAATGCCATAATTTTTAATGTTTATTATCCAGCAGACTGGTTGAAGTATTACTAAATTACACTGGAAATGAAAATGTCAGAAAATGATAAAACCAAGGCCTCTGAAGAGATGGATCTGCAGCAGACATAGCAGTAGGGTTTTTCTGTTTGCCTTTGGCAAAGAACAGCTTGTTAACTTGCTATTCAAATTTTGGCTTGAGCTTAGCTTCTTCTTTTTCAGTGAAAAATCAATTTTCTTCTGAAGTTTATTTGACCCTAGAGCATGTATCTACAAAACACTTTGGTCACCACGTCTCTAAAATCTGAAATAATATTGTTAGAAGAGCCAAAACGTTATTAATATTCTCCTCCAAACTACAACACCTACATAGACAAAGGCAGTGACATTTAATTATGGTGTTGAATAAGATGTTAAAGCTCGGGCCTTCCATGAACATTTGCTTTCATGTTCCACGATGCAATAATATTTTTAGCTTAGAGCGTAAACACTACCAAACACATCCTGGTAGGTGGAGACTGATGTCAAAAGAGATGCCACAAAAGGAAGCCTGAAGCCAGTTCTGACACCTCAATCATTTGCCTGGCTGTAACTAGGCGAGAACATAAGGAAGAGTGACAAGTCTTGGATCCAAGTACCTAAGAGAGTGTAGATGAGATGTGCGGTGAACAATAGATAGACCAGAGCTTCACTTCCTTCCATGTAGGTGAAAAGGAGGTGGAATAGATCAGGTTGACTCTTCTTGCTGCTTCTGGAGCAATATTTAAGACACGCTTCCCTACGGACACGTTCAGATGACTGAGCTCCCTTGGTACCTCCACATGAACAATGATTTGCAGTGAGGTGTTGTGGATCTGATCATCACTGGGTACGAGTGACTAGAGTGTCTCTATTTGCACAAGAAGTGACCTGGAGTGTCAGGACAAGCTGGGATACAAGGTGTGACCCTGCTAGAGAAGGGGTGTCCATCACAAACTGGAGGGGAGGGCAGCCCAGAAGGTCAAAACAAGACCAAGACCCTTTCCCAAAGTGACGTGGTCCTTAACTGGGGAAGTCATAAACTGGTTTAAATTGGGTCACCACGTACTAACCTGTGGCCCCTAATTCCCATGGCTGTCAAGAGTATCTTCACCTTTCAGCAGCTGCCGCAGGGGAAAGGGTTGGTTGGTAACACCAGTTTGGGGGTTCCAATGCTGTATTCAGGGGAAAACTCTAAATCATACTAAAGAAAGGCCGTTAACTTTTGAAAGTGAAATGGTCTCACAAAATTATTTCCCTTCCACAGAGCATGGCTACAAACAACTTCTAGCCTCTTGCTTTTATCTTCACCAGTAGCAAATGCTGCTTGTTGGGAATATCTTAAATTTGCAGAGCCACTTGCAATGTATCTGTCAAATGTTTCTGCCTTGCAAAGAAAACAATACCCTGGTTCTTATCAACATCACTCAGGCACTTATTTATGCAAGCAAGAAAAGATGCGTGTATATATCCAAGGGCACAAGAACACAAAGCATTCGGATTTTGAATTCTAGGTCTATCAGTGCACACTGACCTTTTTCAACAACCCCCTGTGAGCTCCTGTGTGGCTTTTCTCAGAAGAGTAAGATTGCATCTCAAATGTACTTGGGAAAAGACAGATCTGTCGGGAGAAATTAAAAAAAAACAAAACACAGAAGCAAAAAGGTCATCTGCTTCTTCAGGGAGACTGAGTCCCGAGAGCATAATAAAGAAAACTGTTAAGAGTTTGAAAACACCGATAAGACCGTGACCACTTCTCCCACTCTTGTAAGCCATGAATTTCTAGGAGGCATTAGTTCAGCTACTCTTAAAATCTATTTTAGAGGAGAAAGTGGAGAATAAGGATGGAATTCTTCAACCAAATCTATACCTACATACTAAAAATAATGCTTCAATGGTTTCTTACCCTAGAAAGAGTTCTTCAACCTACATTTTGTGGCTATTGGTGAGATCAAGATACAAAAATATGAAAACAGAACAAGCGTTGCATCAATTTTCCTAATGAAGTGCAAAAGCCCATGGAATCTTGCTGAGTTTGCTACGCTCGTCTGGTAGATCCAAGAATTTCCCCTCATGTGAATGAGTTTTGGCCGATTGCAAGAATTTCTTGTGCAGCTTAGGGAAAAAAAAAAATAAATCTATATTCATGTCTGAATTTGATGGAGTATGTCTCATTCTTACTTCAGTTGTGGCAGCAGAATGAGGCATATGGTTCTTGAGTCATCTGCCATGCACTCAAGCAACATCACTCTATCACAGCTAATGACAGCATTAGCTCTTACCAAAAAACATCCTGAACTGTCTGATGTGTATTAGAAGAAACAGACGGGATAGGTAGAGTCCTTTCACTCCTTTCTTAACTATGACTCACTGGACAAAATCTTGTCCTTTCTTCAAGGAGCTTGGATGGTCTGAAAACATTTAGAATGGAGAAAAAAAAAAAAAAAAGAAAAATGATGGGTTGTTTTATAAATCACTGCTGAAGGGCTTTCTGTATGTAGTTGGTCATCTTGCGCTTATTTTGAGAAATGATCTCAAAAAAAGGAACGGATTTGTGAAGGAGATCTCTGTTATCTAACGCAACACAATTTGTGCTAATCAGGTGGAGTCACCTGAATGTTATCTTAAAGGATAACATTCCTTTAAGACATTCCCCAGATCTGCATTTGATCATATTAAAATCAGTCCAAGGCTTCTTAACGATGTTGGGAAAAGTGCGTACTGGCGGCCAAGGTAGGACTTTATCATCCTTCTTCTCACCTTTGAGAGGGTCAAGTTCAATTCTACAACTGCAGTGGGTAAATCTGGGGAAGTGAGGGTGGAGAGCAGTGAAAGTGGGGATGGCTGGAGAGCTCCTAGGGGGCAAAGGGACGCAGACAGTCTCCACTGGGAGCTCCTCAGTGTCTCTTGATGTGGAAGAGAGCCCAGAAGGATTTAGGAGGTGTGAGGTTTTATGGATTGGTTTCATCCTTCTCTTTCTTCTGAAAGACCACTTTTGATCAGCTACCTCACAGGCTGCTCTGATGCCTCCCCTCAGTTGCCTATTTTTATACTTCTGGATATTCTTTGCTGGTCCTGTTTGTGAACGTCCCATCTGTTTTTCTCTTGGATTCTCACCAATCAGTTCACATCTTTCTTGAACTGCAAGACTCAAATCATATTCCCCATTCCAGACAAGGCTTTTCTTCCTATCTTTTACGGGCTGTAATTTCTCTTCATACTTTCGTACCTATCAGCTTAGCACTGATGACTCGTATGCTGCTTGTTTGTTTGTTTTTTTCTGCAGGAAATCTCAGTCAAACACTTTCAAAGTCATAGTATTTTGTGGGAGAATATAACTCAGTTTATTCTTTTGTCAGTGAGGACTAAACTAGTTGATTTCAAATTGAATAGAGTGGACACAAATAGCTCAGCTGCTGCTCAGCAATCTGATTTACGCCTCTGATTCAAGGTTAGAGCCTAAAAAATCCTTTTCTGAAAATAAGAGAAGCAAATACTATCAGGTTTTCTGCAGAGCAAACAGACTGTAGCTAAGGAACTGGGCTTGAACTTTACTGAAGTCCTACCGAACTCAAAAGTGAAATGTATTATTGTTTTGGTTGATTTTTTTTCTATTTCTTACCCATTCTGAATTGTCCAGTGTTCATCAAATATGCAGTACTATGCTGTGGACATTTCCTGCAGGGGCTGGCTACAGAAGGTCAAGTGCAAGACGGAGTCAGAGAAGTTTTTGATGGGAAGGAGCATCCTGTCATTTTCCAAATCAGATTCTGACAAACCCCACCATAGAGAGATTTTCAGGCAGAGGCTTCCTGACAAGCTCATAGCTTCCATCACCATTACTAATATCTTCCCCTTTCCCCACATCTCATGATGGCCTTGAGACAAAGAAGTTTCTACATGAACACAATTAGCATTTGCCACGGATCAGTTCATCTGTCCAGAATCACTCACTCGTATTAGAAGATCGATGTTTAGAATGATGGGCATCAAAGTTCTGCAGCCCTTCAAGCAGGGGCTAGGTCAGGGCTGCCTCCTGCCTGAGCAATTAACAGCAGCACAGGATTAAAATCAAAGAACACAAGAACAAGTCGAGCTTCCCCTGAGAGGATCCCCCCTCCCTTTTCCCCTAGAAGAAGGTCTTCTGTTACTGTCTAATACCTGTTAAATTCCTGAGGTTTGACAGAGAGAGCAGCAAAGGTTGTTGCACACAAGTAGAAAAGATGAGGATATGTTGGTTTTGGAGCTTATTTTTTTCAACCTGCATAATTTATCAAAAAGAACCTGTCTGGCAGTGCAGCAGTCCCAGAATGGGAATTGTACTTTTGGCCACCATCAAAGGTCTGGTTCACTGAGTTTACATCACCCACGGTTCGTTCCTTTTTGGAGCTGGTGTCTCTAGTTCATAACAAGTCTAAATTGCCTCCTAGACCAGCACTGACATTGACAGATGCAACCTTTAGCCACCTGGAGAGTGTCCTTCTTTTCACACCACCCCTCGTTCGGCCAAAGGGAAGCAAAGCAAGCGGGGAGAAGCGACATCTTTTATCAGACCAACAGACGTGTTTGGCGGGGGGAGCGGAAAAACGTCCAGCCGTGGAGATCTCCTGCGGAGTCAAACTGCTCGGGGTTCTGCCCGTTGTTTCCTGACAAACCAGTTCCCTTCAGTTCATCTCCAATGTAGTTAGGCTGGAAAGTTGCATCTCGGTTGTGGGCTTGAAGCTTCTGTCCCTTTCAAAACGTATTTTATTCTGATGTCTGCGGTGGCTGAAGCTGGAGGAGCACATGATGTGCTTCATTTTCCTTTCCAGTGCTATCAGCAAGGCAGATAAAAGCAGCAGTGAGTGGTGTCTCATATTGGATAGTCTTCCCTTACCCTTCTGAAGCTTTGCATGCAGAGACAGAGTAATTACGTTGTAGGTGATTATATCACCGTGCTACCTGGTGTGACATTTTATTAGTAGAGCAGGAAAGCACATGGACCTTCCATAAAGAGCCCCGTTCCCACAGCAGCGCTCTCCACACTCCATCGGAGCCGTGACATTCGGATGGTGTCATTCTTCCACCAGCACAAGGCTGTTGTCTGAACAATGGTATGAATTAAGAAGAGGTGTCGTGATGAGCGTATTTATGTGGCCTCCAAAGCGTGGTGGTAGAAACGTGGCAGGATCTGAGATGATATGTATGAATGAGTTCATTGTCCACAGGGTTCTCATTTATTTTGTGCTGATATTGTAGCTTTCGGTCTTTACCGCAGGCTTTAAACTTGCGATTGAATATCAGGAAATAGCTTCTATCCTTTGTTGTATGTCTTTTCTGAACCCTTCTAGGCTCTGGAAGCAGGAGAGTAAACGTGATGTTCCCTTCCAGTCTCATAGGACTTTTGTTCCTATCTAGATGAGAACGGCTAATATTTGTGTATGGAGGTGTGATCCAGACGATGACTTCATTTATCCTCTGCCTCTGCCCCCTCAGCACTAACCACGAAGCACCTCTGCACCCTGAATACAGCAGAGCTTTAAAAACCAGATGAGCAATAGTGCCTTTCTCCCTTTGGCAGAGAAATCCTGGCATTATAACTCTTTTTATTCAAACGGTTTCCTACAGTTAACCAAGATTGTACAAAGCCAGGTGAAAACTTCATAGACAAAATTCTTTCAAAATAACGAAGTCCTGTCCCTCAAAGGAATGAAATACTTGGTATTTGGTTTATATTCCAGTGTGCCTCTGTGAGAATATACAGAAAAACTGAGTTTAATTAGCTGAAGACAAGAGATACAGGGTTAGAGAGTTACAGTCAAGACTTTGCCCCCTCTTCCCTCCCCGCTGGTGCAGATATTGTGCTTTTGAATAAGAACATCCACCCTGGGTTTAATGGGCTTTAACTAAAAATCTCTTAACTACATACCTCTGTGCTAAGTGCCCCTTGCAGACAGACTCATATTAAGACCCTGCAGCCAAAGCTATAAATCACCTAATAATGTAGGTTGTGGTGCATTAGTCTCAGCCTAATCTCATTTCACATCTAAGGCATCGAGAGCTGGCTGCTAGCCACAGGATTGAGACAACGTCCTTCATTAGGGCTTGAGAAATCTTACAGCCGTGTACGGCGGTGTTTGAGAAAGTAGAGTTAAGGGCTCTTCATGTTCATAAGAGGGTGCTCTCGTTGGGCTTTGTTTTGGAAATAAGAGTGGTATTTCACTCTCGGAACACAAACCCGGCTTGCGGTTTCAAGGAATTTGTTTAAGAGGAAAGCTCAACGGAGATAATTAAAGCACAGCTTGGCCAAGATTGATAAAAAAAAAAGAACCTAATGGTCTCCAAATTTCCTAAATTTGATGTGTGCTTCAGCGTTTGCTCATACTGAGGAGCATTGTCTTATATTTGTCAAGCTCTTGAAGCCTGTGCTATTAATCACTCAGGTCAGCCTCCAAGAGAAAGATGTACGACTGAAATCCAGCACATTTGCAGGTAAATGCTTTTCACAGCAAATGAATGATGAGAAAAATGACCCAAATGAGAAAGAACTGAGATGAAATAATGTGATAGGAGATCGCTAAGAGGTAATGAGATGGAAGTATTGGAAAATCTTGAGCACTTGGGTTTTTTAAATTTAGATTGGATAAAATGCTTATAAAAATGACCAGAGGGATATTTGTATGCGACTGACCACATTGGATGAATATTAACCACCACTGCTGGAATATCTACAGGATATCAGTCTGATTTTTGTGCTGTGGGGATAGCTTGAGATTCTTAAATGCTTCTTTCATCCCAGTACAATGCATTGCATCGAAGATCAAACCCAGATGTTTGTTGGATGCTGGAGAAGGCCAAGTTCGGGCTAGGAAAAAGGCACCTATTCCTGTAATGGTGATCCCTGTCTGCTGAAACCAACTGCCAAAGGGTTTGGGAGGGTTCTCCAGCACTAGATATCTTTAAATTAAAACTGGATGACTGGACTTGCCTGGGAAAGCTTCCTGCTCTGATGATCATACCGGTCTTTCGTACCTTGAAATATCTGATTCTCCCTAGATCTGAATCCTTTGCTTCAAACTTCCCTTCTGCTTGGCCGTCGCCTCAGCGCTGAGCTGATACAGCTGTGAGAGCAGCGAGGGGCAGCAAGATGAATGGCGACTCGGACGATCAAACGGATTTCTTCTGGTGACTCAGGCTTGGCTCCCTGCCCCTCTCCAAATCCAGTCCAGCTTGTCAATACACTAAATAAAAGCTAGAAAGGAAAATGAGGCAACTAATAATTGTGGCTGTCAATCATCTGCTGCTGCTGGAGGTGGAGAGAGAGAGTGAACCCAAGCCCCTTTCCATCAATTGGTATTCGCTGCCAGTCCTCCAGTAAGCTGGAAATTCAGGATAAAATTCCATGTGTTCTTCTGCAATCTGACAGTAAGCAAATTGAGTTAATGATGGAATAGATTGCACTGCCACCGTAGTGGATGCAACGCAGGAACTCTCTCAGTGCAGACTACAATTGAAAATGGTGGAGGAGGAAGATCAATCTGAGACAGAATAAGAGGAAAAAAGTCAAGTTGTAAAATAAGAACTCCACTCACTGCCCCGACCTAGTCTGAAGCGCTCCAGGTGGAACATGGGCATCATTTCATCTTGAGTGTAGTCTGACTTTCGCCGTTTAGAGGAAAAATTCCCAAATCAAAAGTGTAACTCCTAAAAGCAAAGGAGAGAGAGAGAACAGGTAAGACAAGTGGTATCCAGGCGACTCTGCACGTGTTCTTGAACCAGAAAGAGCTCAGGGAGTAATGAAAAACATTTTCAGAGTTCTTAGAAGTGACATGTCAAAGGACTGGTAAAGTAGCAAATACTCTAAAATATCTTTGGGGTTTTTTTAAAGAATTTTGATAAATAAAAATCCCTCTCCTATCCCAACATCTTTCTTACTGTAAAACCTTTAGAGCTAAAATATTCCAGAATTCTCAATGTTGTTTTCTTCACATTTCATCTGCGTATATGAACAGAAGTAGCAGGAAATCTTCTCTCCAGTTTCTAACCAAGAAGGACAGAAAGCAGTGATACGTCACAAAAAACTTTGTGGCTTTGGGGAGATCAATTGATTTAGCCAGGGCTTTGTTTCCCCAGCTGTCAAAGAGAAGAACCCTTTGCAAAGCCCCAAGAGTCGCATGTAAATACCACTGGTGGCTGCAAGATGCTCAAATCCTGACATCCTGAGAACCATAAAAGCTTCTAGGTAGTTTGTGGCTTCCACTTCAGAAAATAAAGAAGGGTAAGGACTGGCTGGGTGTAAAGTCTGGGAAAAGAGAGAAAAATTAATACTTTGCTCATTCATATCCTGATTTCCAAACAGTGACAGAAAACGAATGTTCGCAAAAGTTGCAGCACTAAGTTTATCATGATTACATGTTCTTGAGAAACCAGGGAGGTTATCAACGCAAAGCAGGGATCTTGTGTGAAATGAGGAAGTAAAATTACTATAATAAATTCTCCGTCACCTGATGAAATACTCTGCTGAAGGTTGCAAACACAGAAGCATTTAAAGAAAACACTATTTTACACAAAATTGTTGCCTTGACTGCGCGTGAAATCTGTCATCTCGTTTCTGACATTTGTTCTGCGGAGGGAAGGAAAAAAAATAAAAATTTTCAAAACTGCACGAAGATAAGCAATGGTAAAATTACCAACCCAGCATTCTTCAATAAAATAAGAAGGAAGAAAGGGCAGAGAAGACAAACTTCTTACGTAATTTATGAATCTCTGTGCTCTTATGTAGGATGCTACAGCCACAAATTAAACCTGTTTGACAAGAAGTCCTACTTGCAAAGAGAATTTTTTTTTTTTTCCTGTTAAGGGGAAAAGCTACTTTGCTTCTCAAGCATAGCAGCCAGGAAGAAGTTTAACTTGTAAGAAGCTGAAGAGAAGCCGTAGAATAAAGCTGATGAGCCTTAAAAAATGTGGTAGGCAAAATATGCCCTTCTCTAGAAGCTCACAGCAATCACAAAGTTGATTTAACGTATGTTTAAAGCTCCACCTTGAGCACTAAAGTGCTGCTGCCCATCGTATGACTGGGTGAAATATCTACTATATCATAGAACATTGGATCTGCATCCAGACCAGGGTTAAGCTTCACCTGGATCTCAGCAAAGACACAGCACCACCGGGACGAGGATTAGTGGTGGAGGAAGAAGCCCAGAGGACCTGACAGAGAAATTATCTCCCCTTCCAGTGGCAATGAAAGAGCTTTTAAGCATAAAACCTGCAGGTTTCCACAGGTTGCATCACTCTCTTTCTTCCTTTCACCCCAGCTTCAGTACTGGAGGGCAAGCAGCTCTCTGTCAAAGGACTCCTTAGCAGGGGACTACATATGTTAGAGAGAATTACACATGGCTTAAGCTTTTTGTGTATTCCTGAGACACCACAGTGAGCAAATACAGATTAAAAATCCATTTAATTACCCAGGGAAGAGCCAGGAGGAGTCGTAGTTTCACAGCTGCTTGTTCAGTCATGGGCAAGGAAAGGAGAAGTGTTACCTTCACATCTAGGCTGTTGCTTTTCAGGAGAAATTACAACCAACCAGTTGAAGATCAGCCCTCCACCTACCATCACACTTTTTGGTGTGTACATATTCTGTTTTCCATGTCTGAGCTGGCTTTTTCTCATTCCCCTAGATGGTTTTTCAAATGCTGGAATCCACCTGTCAAGGCAAACTCTCAAAATGGGAGGGCAGAAAATGTGTTTTCAGGCTGCTGAAGGATAAATAAGAAATATTTTGAAGAGCAGGATCAAGCCTTGCTCTCTTGTACATGAATAGCAGCAGTAATCTCAGATAATGCTCTGCCTTGTGTTTTCAGAAGTGAGAATTTTGGATAATTTAGGGGGTACATTACTCCAAAGAAATTTCATTTAAGGTTGACCAGCCTTGGTTAGGGTTTGAAATGTGGCATTAGAAACACAAATACACCCATCTCCACCAAGTTTCACCTCTCTGAGGAAAGTGCTTTCGATTCTCTGAAGCAGAAAATAAAAAGGTGAAATTAGAGCTGCAGGAATGAGATGGGTTTTTTTTCCGAGGATCAAACCTAGAAATCGATAGGACTTTCCAATTTAACACAGAGGAAACATTCTGATTGTAAAGAAGTAAGTAAAAAGTAAATAAATGTTTTCTAAATGTTGGTCTCAAAAATCATAGTCTCATAAAAAATACAAATAATAAAGTGAAACTTGCTGGTCACTGTAATAGGGCTTTTTTCTCAGTAAACAGCCAGCTTCTTTTTTAGCAGCATGAGGAAAGATATTAGTGCTTCTTTTTCAGCATTGTTATCAACTCAGTCAAGGCCTCACAGAACACACTGTGCCAGCAGAATGGGCATAACGCTCCCCAGGGACAGAAATTAAATAAGTATTGATAGAGCATTTCAGAAGAGTAAATTGAAATGTTTTAAGTACAAAACATTTTAGCTATTGAAAAAAAAAACCCCTGTGTAATGTTTGTTCTTCATACAACAAGCCATGCAAAGTGCCAGGAAGGATCCAAGAAGACGTACTCTACCCATTAACCAAACCCTCACGGGCAACAACGAGCCAGCTAATGAGACCGGCTCACTTCAGTGCCGAGGCGAATTTGACTGTTGAATTTACTAATGAGGCAATTAGCCTCCCCAAAATGGCACATGCACGTTGAGATTGTTGTTAATATTTCATATTTTTTTAATTGTTTTGTTTTTACATCTGCCTCCCATTGAAAGCAAAGCAATAAATTGAAGTGAATTTGTCTGCAGACTGGGTTTTCTAACAGGACCAAAGGCGGCGAGTTATTTCCATTAGAAGGCAGCTGAAGTGCTAGGAGGGGCCGTGGAAAAGAACACAACTTCAATGCAGAAAACACAAGTATTGCAAATATTATAGGCATGAGGAAGGCTGCTGCCAGCTTGTCTGAGCAGGAGATACAAATGCAAGGGCCATAGGAAGTCTTCTGTGGTCCAAGACCCACAAGAACTATTCCCAGCTGGGGTTTAGACCGGACATTAGGAAGTATCTTTTTACCAAGAGGGTGGTCACACACTGGGATGTGCTTTCTGGAGAGGTGGGCGATGCCCCAAGCCCATCAAGTGTTCAACAGGCATTTGGACAATGCCCTCAGTAACATGATTTAGGTTTTGGTCAGCCCTAAAATGGTCAGGCAGTGGAACTAGGTGGTTGTTGCAGGGCCCTTCCAACTGGAATATTCTATTCCTTCTCTCTTCTCTTCTCTTCTCTTCTCTTCTCTTCTCTTCTCTTCTCTTCTCTTCTCTTCTCTTCTCTTCTCTTCTCTTCTCTTCTCTTCTCTTCTCTTCTCTTCTCTTCTCTTCTCTTCTCTTCTCTTCTCTTCTCTTCTCTTCTCTTCTCTTCTCTTCTCTTCTCTTCTCTTCTCTTCTCTTCTCTTCCATTCTGTTCTAATCTGTTCTAATCACAAATGCTGCTTTAAGATAGGAATATGATCTAGATGGGTATCCTCACGCTTTACTCTGTGTGAACCTGCAGATGGGCAGAAGCACCTGCAAGTAGGACTGTGAGGAATGTACCAGCTCACACCAGTAACACCCCAGAATTGACATGGTCAAAGTTGCAGGTTACGTTCCTTTACCTCACCTCTTGTGGGAAAGCTTGAATTTTGTTTCAAAGATAAAAGTTAGAAACACCAGCTGATCACACCACTGAAACAACTCAAATCTCTCAAGTCTTTCTGACTCAATGATTTCTGACAAATGGTTTGGCTCACCAGAAATATTATCTTATAACTTTGAGTGTTTGTCAGATAACATGAAGGAAACACTTGTTTATGGTTACAGCAGATGCCAGGCAATGCTATACTGCTACACTCCATGTCTTTTTGCTGGAGAGCCCTTGGAAGGCAAGGATCATCTTCTCACCCTTCTCCTCGGAGAGAGCAGCAAGTTCTGGATTTGAATCCTGAAACACGCAGTGTTTTACCAAATACTTGATTTCACCAAGTTGCTGTTATTATTATCCCTTCCAACCCTGCAACAAGTCCCCAGGCTTGTAAATATTTGTCATTAAAGCTCAGGAGCTTTCTATTTAATAAGGCTCCTCTCCTTATTTAATAAAGATTCTTCTATTAAATGATTTGCCTGTGTTTACATGTGCATAATGAGGAATCTGGCAGAAAACCAAACAAATTTGCAGCCTTGAGGTGCTGCCTGCTGCTCACATGAATAACTACAAAATGAATAATGAATCATTAAGTAACTCACCTCGTCACTTTGCTTCCCGGTCACAAGAGTACAACAAAAAAGCCACCGACAGAGACCTGTTGACTTCACCAGCTCCAATCTTCAGCCCACAGAGCACGTTTCTGAATGTGCCAGCACCAGTGCAATCTCCATTTCAGCTTTTGAGCACCTCAGCAGCATTGACATGCTTAGGGGAGGAGGGTATTTCTGTAGGACATGCAGTTGGCACAGCTAAACTCTCAAGAATTATAGTGAGCTTACCATAGAAGATCACTGGGAAGGGTTACACACATCCTACTAATTAATATTGGTGGTCTCTCCACTGCACCAGTAGAAGACAAGAAATTTTCATGGAAAATCAGTATCTTCCTGCCGGATTTGGACTCCTGGTGTGTTATGTGTGGTCCTGTCACTTGTTTAGGATGGCCACATAATTAGCAGAATAACACGACCTTCTGACTCAAGATCAGGTGTGTAATGCACAAAAAATTATTAGAACTTAGTGGAATACCTTCATCTGAGCTACAGGTTTACAAATCACCAGGTTTTCAAAATACAGCCTCTCCCATTTCTCCTAACAGATACAAGCAGGTTAACAGAAGAAAGTCACGTTCTGAAGAAAATAGGCTGCTTGAATACCATCTCACTGAAAACAAAGCACCTTAATTAGATGAAAATGCATTAGGTTTTATTATAGCCTATCAGAAAAAAAATCTATGCAAACAGTTCCAAACACAGTACAGAGAAGTACACTGCTTTAAAACAGGGGAAAATGTGCACCTACAAAAGTCTTCCTCCAAATATTCTGCTGTTACCCTTTGGTTACCTCAACTGATTTTCCTGTTTCATTCCTTCAATGAAACCCAGAGATTCTATGGAATGGATTTGCTTTGCAGCTGGAAGCCTGCCATTGGCCTCTTCATTTCAACAGGATGGTGAACTTCTCCTCAAACATCACTTGAGTCCATCTGAGTGACTCTTGTAGGATGTCAGTTACGGATTGTAGAGAAAAGCAGGATGTAGGAAAAGTTATTTTAATAAATTATTCATCTTTAAAAACCTCAGTCTCCAAAAAGCTTGTAGAATTAGAGCTCCAGGATTGTTCTTGTCTGCTCAATACCACTTGTGCTGCTGGAGAGTGATCCATTGAGGACAGGAGAAGGAGGAGGGACAGGGACTGGGAGGGAACGACAGCACGGGACACCAACATGGCTCTCCAACCAAGTGCTGGGAGGTCACAGACCCCCTCACCATCAATGAACTGAGGAAAATGTGGTTTGAATATCTGCCATTGAGGCGTATCTCAACACCAGGAAGGGCTAAAAATATAAGCCCATCAGCTGAAGTCCTCCTGATGGAAATATGAGTTTCTCGTTACAAAACTACATCGCCAGAAAAATAGGCTGAAAACCACACACAAAGTGGTGTCTGCAAAATTTTTCCACATTAGGACTAGAGATTCTCATTCAGTGCTGGGAAAACAGTACTTTCATGTCTTTGGAGAGCCATAGTTGGGTAAGCCTGGAGAAGAGAAGGCTCCAGGGAGACCTTGTCGCAGTCTCCAGTACTTGAAGAGGGCTACAGGAAAGCTGGAAAGGGACTTTTTATAAGGGATTGCGGTGATAGGACAAGGGACAATGGTTTTAAACTACAGCAGGGGAGATTTAGACAGACATTAGGAAGAAATTCTTTACTCTGAGGGTGGCGAGACACTGGGAGGGGTTGCCCAAAGAAGTTGTGGATGTCCCATCCTTAGAAGTGTTTCAGACCAAGCTGGATGAGGCTCTGAGCAACCTGCTCTAGTGGGAGGTGTCCCAGCCCATGGCAGGGGGGTTGGAACTGGATGATCTTTAAGGTCCCTTCCAACTCAAGCCATGCTATGATTCTATGATACGTATTTCCATCAGGTCTGGGCAAAAATCTAGGCTTTGCCTACCAGGTGTTAGGCTGAAGGAGCAACAAGTTTTCTCTCAGGCTACTGAGAAGAGTTGCTTTGAAAGTCATGGAAAGAAAAACAATTTTCTTTCCCAACCAACCTGTAAAGAGCCAAGCAATGTTCTCTCACGGCAGCAATGAGCAAATCCAGCCCCTTGGCCCCTGTTTTCTCCTCCAAGAGGGCTTCTAAGAAGCAGAGTGAGCTGTTGGTGCATCACCATGGCAGGGAACAAGCTGGGCCTGTTCAGTAATGACCAACCGGGAAGATCTTCACGCATCTCTGCTGCAGGCGATCCAACAACTCGACAACAGATGGGCCTGTAATTACAGCCCATTTGAGAGATTTTTAATGGAGTGATTTGAAAGGCATTGATTTTCCTTCCTCGTAAGGAGAATAACAAAGAGAAGCGAAAACACCTCAACCTCGCCGTGATTCCCCCTGCCTGGCTCTTCGCGGCGGATTCTGCAGGCAAAGCGAAAACATTCGGCTTCAGCCAGCCAAGCTGTGAATGTAATTGGACAGAGAGAATGTCTTCCAGTTAGAAGCTGAGCTGAAGCAAGCTTTCTGTGAGCTTCAAATATGTTGGAGCTGAACGCAAGCCAATCATTTAAAAAAAAACGAAAGAAAAGAAAAAAATAAGAATAGTCCCTGCTGCATGTGGAGTTCCCGGGAGAAGTAAAGATTGGAAACCCAACCCCCTGGCCATGGCCATGGTTCATGAGGTAGAGGAGTGATAGATATCTGTACCCAGCATAGTCTGAAGCTCTGAATGGCGGAAAATGGATCCATTTCTTTCTGTGGTAACATGAATAACTCTGGATTACACTGTAGCCCAAATCTCAGCTGAATTTGAAAACTCCAAGAGACGAGCAACCACTGTCATCCAGCCAAATCCATGATTTTCTTTCAAGGTAATGGACTGGAGCTCTTACTCCATACAGTTCCTTTTTCTCAAAATTGGAAATGTTTCAGAACTAAAAGAAAAATGTTTAGAATTCTGAGAGGAAAGCATACTGTAACCTTCTGGCTGAGGCTGGATTTGAGTCTCAGGACTCACAGCTTCACCCACCACAAGTTCCAGTGTTGTAGCTTACTGGGATGGGCATCTTCACAGCATGGAGAGTCTTGTGGGGGTGAGGAACGGACACATCTCCCGGCCCTGACTGGATGCTTAACCAAGAAGATAGTTCACTCTTTCCCATTGCCTTGGACTCTGAGCGACTTACCTGCTTTTCAATACCTATTTCATTGGTTTTGACCTTGGTCCCCTTAGTCTGGGTTTAATCCTTTGCATACAATCAATTTTTAGAGCAATGGCTCCAGAAACAAGCTGGGAGCAAACTATACGTCTGCTCCTTCTCCATTTCCTCTGTTCACCTGAGTTCGAAAGGTATCTCTACTACACTGCTCCAGACCTTCTAATCAGAGACAATCCAACCTCCAGGGCCTCAGTTTCACCACTTCTATCGAGTTCAAGGCAGACTTGGACCCAAGTTTGTCGCTGCGATGGTTTAACCACTAATAATTCCTCCCTCGCCAGCCATCAGTCTCCGTTCCTTGCTGCCAAGTTCACCAGGAGAGGCTGCTGACATAAGTTCCCCAGGAGTTCTTCTTTCTAAAAATACTGATCACAACTCATCCCTTCCGCTTCAGTTGAATTTTGACAGGGCTGTTTCAAAAGCACAGGAGGAGCTTCCCGTGCAACCTGTCTTTACAGCTCCCTTGGAGCTGTCGCCTCCCCCGTGTTACACAAGTGCACTGGTTTAAAATGGGTTACTACCATTATCTCTGTCAGCAGCTTCACCATCATTCGGCGTCCCAGTAGGAAATGCAGGGCTCACGTTCTGACACTAAATTTCACTAAGTGACAAGGAATGGCAAAATAAATAGACTTATATCTGAGTTATGGTTATTTGAGAGGTGTTTTTACACAACGAGTAGAACGAAACAAAATAATGAAGTTTGATCTCTCCCCTTTCCTTAACTTCAACACCAAAAATGTTAAAGATATATAGATTACCCAACTATGAAATATTACTGCAGCAAAAAAGACAGACCCAGCAGAATGACCATCACATCACCATCGTGTGCTTGTCCTTCACACTTCCCATCTGCCTCACACACCGACCATCACCACACCAAATCTGGGCCACCACCCTCCCACGCATCACTGAGCCTGTGCTGCCGGGTATCTACCCACGCTTGTATATTTTGTCCTCCTGTGTTTATTCTCTGGTTGGTGTAAGTGACCTTTGCTCTCAGAGCAGGGGCATTAGCCTTTAAAAGCGTGATAACAGGTGGAGTTCTCCGATAGCCTTTGTGTTCGCTTCATTCAGCCCTGAAACGGAACATTGCTGTTGATTTGAGCGGGTGCAGAATTCAGCGAGCCTCGAGAGCAGCTGAAAACCTCACCTCTAGCATAGTCCTGGTCAAAATACTTCTGGCAAGGTGTTTATTTAGAAGAGAGCTGTTTTCTTCAGGGAAATTTAGAGACCGTCGTGTTTTCTCACCGATTTTTCTTATATCACAGATGATAAAAAAGTGCTAATAAAAGATATGAGGGAAATTCATTAAATTAGCCCTATTTTGATTCAAGCTGATATTCACAGTGGGGTTCTTATATCAAATTTGGCTTGGCATGTTCTCAAAGAAGGTAATCAAAATCGCCTCTTCTGTATACCATCTATTTTCATCAGATGACTCTTCCCATTGTCATGGCAAGAGCAGACTGGAGTCTTAGTTCAATTTAGCGATACATGACCATAAATACACCAGCAGATTGAATTAGAAAATGACACGCCAACAGCAGCTTTCCCCTTCTCCTTTTTTTGCATTCACACATCTGACTCAATCACAGATCTCTAATTGAAAAGCCTCGGCCCTGGATGAGGATCGTACACATCGTCACGGAGCACGACTCCCAGCGCATGCTGATGAAAACCAGAGGGGCTGGCTGGTTACATCCCCTGCTATGTACACGGAGGCAAAGGGGTTCAGGTGACCCAGATTCAGGTATTTACATGTGTAATAGCAGAGGGGAAGTGCAAGGTAGAGAGGGGAGAGCTATCTCTGATTTTCATTCCGCTAGTTGCATTCAAAGAGGAAAACATTTCAGCCCCTTCCTGCCCAGCAGAAGCCCGGTGAAGTCCATGGAAGTTTAGCAGAGAGTAAATCAAAAGCTATGTTTGGCATGGATATTAAGCCCTGCATCTTTCCATTAGCTGGCAATTTTAGGGCCTGATTCACAGCCAGCTGGACTAAAACATCCCCACCTGGGAATTCAGCTCCTGTTCTCTACGGACGGGCAGGGTGCCGAGTGTGACCCTGTCACTCAGTCTTCCCTTATGCTCAGTTCCCAGGGTCAGGAGCGTAAAATCGGTGTGATGAAGGTGACAGTCCCTTCTCCTTGTGCCTGAAGGAGCCGGACTCTCAGGCGCTGCTCTTCTAGAGGAGCAGCAGCGAGTTCCCTGCACTCGGAGGCGGGGGGGTGTTAGCTCTGAACGAGCCCCTACGAGTCTTTAAAAGGACTTGTCGGAGCTGGAAGGGAGCTAGTCCAGGGGAGGAAATGCAGGTCTCCTGTGATATCCCTGTCACTTCTCCGCGGGCACGGAGTGGGTGCTCCCAGCCCCTCCCAGGAGCCGCCACAGCCCCCGCACCCGCGGCAAGGGGCTGCCACCTCCTCGGGGGACAGGGGGCTGGGGTAGAGCAGCGGGACCGGCAGCTCAGCGAGGGGCCAGAGCCAGGTAAGGGCATCCCTGAGCTTGGGAAGGGGGGGCACGGACACGTATAAGGGGGTGGAGGGGGACAGAGCATCCCTGCGCAGGGCTGCAGCCTCCGGCACCGACGGCTCCCTACCTCCAGCTCAACTTTCTGCAGAGGGGGTGGCCTCAGGTTGTCCCCTCCCGGGCTGCTGCACCCTTCCCTGCTCCTGTTCCTGCTCCATCTNGAGCGGGGCGGTTCATGCCTTCACCCGGCGGAGAGGAGACCCTGGAGCTGCAGGTAACCATTGCCGGGGGAGAAGGGAACAGCGAGCGCGGTTGAGGGAGCTTGAAAGGCTGGAGGGAGAGGCTGGAGGGAGAGGCAGGAGGGATGGGGACGGGGCAGGTGGGGGCTTTGCAAAGCGCACCCCGCTTTTGAGGCTTTTCTGGAATAAAAGCGGCATCGGTGAGCTCGGTATCGTTTGCGGCTCCCCCGAAGCGAGCGACTACCCCCGAGTTTGCTTTGCTCACGGGGTTTTTGCTGCTGGAGAAAGGAGTGAGCCCGTCCTGGCTGGAGGGATAGAGGGGAGAGGACTCGCTGGCCAAGAGGAGGGTGCGGTGTGGAAAGCAGGACAATCCTAAGCGTCTTTAAAGCTGGAAAGGGAAAAGGAAGGTACCCGCGGGAGGGATGCTCAGGCATAGCCCGACATGCCACCCGCTCGTCACCGTGACCCGAAAAGGTGGCAGAGCCCTGGATGCTGCCCAGCCTGGCAGGATGGGGGCACGGAGAGCCAGAGGGGACCAGAGCTGAGCACAGGATGCTCCTTTCTGATAAAACACCAAGAGGGAAGTGCAGAGGGTCGGATGTGCTCCAGGGTGGCCAGCAAGAAGTGGATGATCAAGGTCAAAGCAGATCCCGGGGAGTCACCATCGATCTGGGTTGGGAATCAGCTCTGTGTGTTCCGTGTGCCTCACCGGCTCCCAGCACCTGCAGAACCGGGCACAGCTTGTTCCCTTGTGCACCAAAGAGCTTGGAAGGAACAACCTGGCTCAGGTGTTTTCAACTCGCAGGCTTGCACTGGGGAAAACTAGAGACTTTTTATAGTTCTGTGGGGGAGGAGACACGCAGGTTACACCAGACAGCCAGTACTTAGGGTGCTGGGATCAGTCTGTTCATGTTTGTGTTGGGAATCCCAGCTCCTGGGGGACCCTGTCACTAGGGCTCGGTGAGGGGAATGGATCTGCACTGCTAGAGCGGGATGTTCCCAGAGATAGAGGCCTCACACCTTAGGAGGTCCCCCCCTGAGGCTCCTCTCCTGAAGCTGTTCCACTTCTTGCAGCAAGAGAAGTTGCTGCTGAGCTCCTTCCAAACCAGGGCTCTCCTGGAAGGAGTCCCTGAGCCGATGGCAGCAGTGGGTGCTTTCAGCTCTCACTCAGCCTAGCAGCAGATGCAGCCTGTAGTTAAATGCTCAGCTGAATTGTCTTTGAATCTGTCACGTCCCTGAAATCCATTAATGGCAATGGCTTGCAGAGGAGAGAGGGGTGGAAGAGAAAAATTTTAGTAAAACCTGGTTATGGTGATGTGTCAGTGTAGTCCTTGGAGTTTAGCCCCAACCACACCTGCCCAGAGGTGAGCACGGAGATACCAGGCTCCACACTTTCCTCCGGCTGAAGTTGTTTAAACCAAATGATCTGGGAGCAAAACCAGAAGTGTGTAATTTACAGGACTGTTTGTGTGACAGGACCAGCACAGCCAAAACAAGTAATCTCTGAGCATAACAAAGGCTGAAGTGTGTTTGGGGAAAGAAAAAACCAAAAGTATCTGGCAAATATTTGGCAAAAGTAAAAGTGTTTTATGGGCTGTTTGTTTGCAAACTAAAAATAGGACCAAGTTATCAGGCAGCATCTCTGTTGAGTGCTCTAGGAAACACTGGGCTGGGCTGAGCAGGATGGTAACAGTGCTGCCAACTTGAAAATACAATTCCTAAATATTTTGATAGTGCTACAAGTGGCAAGACATTATTGAGCTTTGACTTTGGGTGATCAGTGTTTAGCACCAACACGGCCAGTCAAAACAGAAATCCAACGTGGTGCAACAAATCTCTTTTGTTATGTCTTCTGTAGAGAAAAATCAAACACTCCTGGTTTTTGGAGTGAGAAACACACCCTGAGAAACAGCCAATGGCAGATTTTAACCAGGAGAAAGCTCCCATCTGAACTGAATCTTTTTGCTTTTTCACCCCAGGTGGTAGAATGAGGTAGGGAGTGGGGAAAGCCAAGACTTTTCTGTATGAAATGGTGAGATTTCTTTGCTCTCAGGGAGCTGCTGGTTTAGTACAAGAACTTTATCATAACTGTAAGAAGTTGAAGCAGGTCTTGGCGTGATGCTGCATCTCCCTCCTCTTCACATAGAGCCTTGCCTGGGTGTTTGTGTTATTTCAGAGCTGCTTTGCCAGGTCCCACCAACTTTCACACCACCACCTCCCACTCTTCGCCATCCACAGCAGCTTGCTCTGCCTCCTGCAGCAGCAACCCTTGGCTCTGCAAATACAAAGCATCAGGCCCCACGGGTTCTATGTGAAGAAGCAGGTGATGAGCTCTCACCCTCAAAAGGGCAAATTTGCTAAAGAACCAGGACAGTTTTTCTTCACTTTGTTACAGCAAATTGCTTCACTAACTGACTGCAGCCGACTCCATCAGATAAAGGAAAACCCCCTGTTAGATACCTATTGGAGATTTATCCAGGTGCTTTTCTTCCCATCACCACCAAGGCCATTTGTTTTAAAAGCATATCCATCCAGATTACCATTTTTGTCTGTTCCTGTTGTTATTCTGCACCTGGAAGCAGTAATCTGCTATCTTGTCATAATTCTCTTCACAGCAATTATGTTTGGTGCTGCTTAAGAGAGACTTAATGATTCCAGCAGTGAGATCAAAGATTTGACTTATAAAACAGGTTTACTTACGTAATTCTTTCTTGATCACAGCTATACTCTTGCTGCAAAGTACTTCAGAGTTATTTTTCCTTTGCTATTGTAATCACAGCCAGGGAGAATTCCAACCTTGACCTGCCTGGACAGTTTTGGGGTTTGTTCTTGCTTATGTTGTGCTGATGCTTCAGTCACTAGTGGGCTTCTCTGTGCTGTTAGGTGGATATCTGCCCTTCTGGCCAGACAAAAAGATGTTTGCTTAGGATTATTTGCTAAAGAAGTTTTCCCAAAGGCTAAAAATCTTCTCCAGAGCAAAAGAGTCTCTACCATAACACCTCTGCTATTTCTTCTTTTGGTTTTCTTGTGCAGGGACATGAGCAATCAGATACATCCAGCTACAGTGGATGCCTATTTTTCATTTTCTGGATACAGCTCTGCAAAAGAACTTGGAATTCCTAGTGATTACTCTGGATCTCTGTTCTTAGCTAATCTCTTTTAGTTTGTGTGATTTAAGCAGGAAGCACATTATTTATGGAGTATACCAGTCTCATGTCTTGGAGATCAAACACTAAAGGGGAAAAAAGTATCTGGACAAGAGAAAGTCCCCTAGAGGTGTTTTTTTTATTAATCCATTAATTAAGAATACCAAAACAAGCCTATAAGATATCATTCAACGGGGTTTAATTATATTGACTCATCCTTTGTAGAGGTTCATGGTCATTAACTGCTGTAGTGGAGACACAAGCTCAGGCAACGTTGTGCTGGTGAGGGGCAAGGAGTGAAAGGAGTCTGGAAGAGTTGTCCCCCTCCACGGAAGACACACAGAGATCCCTCATGAAAAACCTTTGGTTGCATCAGGAATGTCAGCAATGGATGTTTGGAAGAGCCTGAGACCCCTGGTGAGCAGGGATTTTGTGCAGCAGGTTATCCAAATAAAGCAACTCCTCTTCCTCAGTGCTTCTCCCAGGGCTTCATCTCTAAATGTGGTGAAAGGAGCAACAGGCTTGAAGAAATTACTGTGCAATATTATAGTCAACAATTTCAAGGATATCTACTGTAGGGGGGAAAAGAAGGTAACTTTAGAAGAAAGATGTCCATCCCCAGTTTCCTTTATATTCTTCCCTTCAGAAATCGTGGCTGACCAGCTGGGTCACACAGCATCTAGGGGACAAGAAAACACAATCTTCCAAAGATCAAAACCCTTACGGCTCAAGAGGAACGCAGTGCTGCTTTGGCTTCTCCTAGATTTCTCCCCTAAGCAATCTGGGTTATAATACACCTTTACAATCTAAGATTAGCCTCAGAATTTAAGAGTCCAGTCTTTGGCCAGACCCGGAGTTTGCTTTCTTTTTTTTAATCTAAGCAGTAAATTTAGTCCTGTTTAATTCCCAAGGAGCGTGATCTCAGGTGACCTTTCCCTGCCGTGTGCTGTCAGGGATGACAATGACTCTATCAAGGAGCCCGTGGCTGCGATACCTAAACCCCAAACACCACTGTAGCATCTTTAGAACCTGCAGCTCCACCCTGGCCCTCTCGTTTTCATCTTCAAGCCAGCATTTGTTTAAGCTTTGGCAGCTCTCTCAGCTTTACCATTGCTGATTTCTCTGGTACATCTCCTCCCAACCACGGAGTTACATGTGAGACACCTACTTCCCATCTGCACATTTCCAAATCAGAACAGCATATTTATGATTACTACTGGTGGCTGCAGGGACTTCTACGCTCAGCCGCTGCAGTTTTTTCTCACCACAGGAACAAGCCCGTGGAGGTGTTTGCTTTCTTCTTGGAGACAAGAAGGCTTTTCCATGCTTGCACGCTACGGAATTTCACTTGTGCTTGAGAGGCATGTGGGCTGGGTGGGTTTGAATCCAGATTCTTGCCTCCAGATTGTTATGGAAACCCAATGATGGGAACAAAAGTTGCTGGGCACGTTCTGCTTGAACATGTTCACCAGTTTGCCGGTCAGACCTTTGGTCAAACTGGATATTGGAATCTCCACTCTTGTACAGCAGATGCTTTAAACTTTTTAGAGTGGAAAGCTTTATAAACACTTTGGTCGTGTTCAGACAAAGAATGAAATAATATTCATGTGAATCAAGCATGCTGCAGACAATGAGCGTTGGAAAGTTTCAACCCTTTTTAGATGGTCTAATAAAACAAGTTCTATCACCAGATCTGTTCAGCTCTCTGTACCCTGAAGCTGCTCACCGCAATTGGGAATTCTTTCAGATGAAAGGTGTTTTTTTAGACAAAAAGCATACTTCAGGGTGAGAGGAGAGGGATTCAGAAACACTAAGAGAAGAGTAGTCTTGAGAGATGGAGAAGAAACATTTTGTTCCTTTCCACTGTGGTCTCCACATCTGAGTGCACGTGGTCTGACCTGGTAGGAAAGTGTTCTCAGACATGGTCCTTTCCCACTTGGACTTCATTGATTTATTTTTTTTAATTCTTTTTTTCTCCTAGGGTTTTGTCAGTTGTTATGGAGGGTTTTGTCTTCCCGCCTACACAGCTGCCGATGTTTCCTGGAGGTTCTCAATTGGTCCTGCCAGGCAGTGAGTGGCATTTGAATCTATCCCACTGAGACTGTTTCTATGTAAACAGGGAGACCTGTGAAACGTCGCAGCGGAGCTTCAGATACGAAAAGCCAGGAACTATCTTTGGTTCTGGATTCTGACAGCACCCACAGCTTATACGGGAGTGAGACAGGGCTGAGTCAGTCCCTGAGCTTCTCCAGGCACCCTCTGTGAAGTGACAGCAGAATTGCACCAAACTGGACTTCAAGGCTTTCGATGCTGATGCCGGGGCTCTGCTTTCAGTCTGATTTCTGTGTGCTGTTTGGCAGGAATCTTTCAGAATTATCCTCTCATGTTCTCTGTATCAGTTTTTAGACAGAAAGCTTGGAGAGAAGGTGGCCTCTGGGTTTGTGCATCTTTGGGCAAGTTGGGAAGGAGAGGGTGTCACCCCCTCCACTCCTTGATTTCCCAAAAGAGGAAGATGTGTGTACAGCAGGTTATGGAGAGTGAGTTGGTCACAGGGTGAAGTTTGCTTGCACAGGAGACATGCAAGGGTTAACTTTTCTCATCATCAGAGGAAGGACTGGCCTTGTTACCAGCAGGCTTTAGACCCCATCTTCCCACATGCCAGGGCATCCAAAATCCTTCACTGCAGGAAAGTTTCTGCCTCTGGCTGTGAAGCTTGATGGCCGTCACCCTTTCTCCTGTCGCAAGCATTTCCCGGCAGGATACATGACGGGTTACTGCCGGGCAGCCTCCCAGCTTCCATTGCATCCAGCCCTGACCCCACTGCGTGGAGCTTGTGAAAATTAAACAGCTACCACCATCTACTGGGATAGGAGCGCTTGGGCTTGCTCATTGTGCAGCTCCTTTGTGTGGGCGTTGATCTCATCTCATGTGCTCAGTGCATAACACAAACACAAATCCTGACTATGGATAGAAAATAAAATATGTTAAACTTAGTCTACTTTGGATTCACTCTTTCTTTCTCTCTTCTTTTTTTTTTTCTGTTTCTAGGAACAAGATGCTCGTGAAGTTTAATGTCTCTCAGCCTTAAAAGAAAACCTGAGGAATAAAAGTTATGGATCCTTTATACTTTTCCAACACACTTAGCACAGAAGCTAGTTCCAGGGAGGTGAATTCCTCCCTTCTGACAAACGTGACAGAGAATGGGACGCTGGCAGAGCAGCCCTCATTCAAATACATCCACAAAGTCCTGATTCCCATCTGTTACCTCCTTGTCTGTGCCGTCGGACTCAGCGGCAACACGTTGGTCATTTACGTGGTTTTGCGCTACGCCAAGATGAAAACCGTCACCAACATCTACATCTTGAACTTAGCCGTGGCCGACGTGCTCTTCATGCTGGGCCTGCCCTTCCTGGCCACCCAGAATGCCATCTCCTATTGGCCTTTTGGCTCCTTTCTGTGCAGGTTGGTTATGACTGTAGATGGCATTAATCAATTCACTAGTATTTTTTGCTTGACTGTGATGAGCATGGACCGCTACCTGGCAGTAGTTCACCCCATCAAATCAACCAAGTGGAGACGTCCCAGAGTGGCCAAGCTCATCAGCGTGACTGTCTGGACATTCTCGTTCTTGGTGGTGCTTCCAGTCATCATCTTCTCAGACGTGCAGGAAGACTTTCAGACCTGCAACATGAACTGGCCAGAGCCCGTCAACATCTGGTCAGCAGCGTTCATCATTTACACGTCGGTCCTTGGCTTTTTTGGTCCTTTGTTGGTGATCTGTCTCTGCTACTTGCTGATTGTGATTAAAGTCAAATCTTCGGGGATTCGAGTTGGGTCTACGAGGCGCAGGAGATCGGAGAGGAAGGTGACCAGGATGGTGGTGATCATTGTGGTGGTCTTTGTGTTTTGCTGGCTCCCATTTTACGTGATGAACATTGTCAATTTGATATTTATACTGCCAGAAGACCCTGTGTTGGTAGGAGTGTACTTCTTTGTGGTGGTCCTGTCCTATGCGAACAGCTGTGCCAACCCCATTCTTTATGGATTTCTTTCTGACAACTTCAAGCAGAGTTTTCAGAAAGTCCTTTGCCTTCAAAAGGGCAACGGCATAGAGGACGGTGACCCCGTTGAACACAGGCAAGAGAACAGCAGCCGCTTGCAGGAATCGATGTTAACCCAGAGAAACATCGAATTCAACGGACATATGCAGACTAGCAAGGTGTGAGGGCACGGCTTGGGACCGCAAAGCTCTTGTAGACCTGGAGAACGTGGGGACTTCAGGGAGAGATGGATTCATAGCAAAGCTAAGATCATCGCAAAGCTGAGATCTGGAGACCCACAAGCTCAAATAAATGTACATAGACTTCTCTTTACTCGCCTCCCTTCCTCAGCTAAAAGTGTTACGGGCTGTACTGGGCTGTGTGAAGCTCTTGCGGTGTTTTAGCAAAGCCAGGCCTGTTTTACCACTTTCTGTACTCCAAAGAACTGACTCACTGGTACACACTGCCGACTTTGGATGGCTCTCCACGTGCAAACCAACGCTAAACCTGTTTTAACTACCTTGTTAAGCTGAGTTTATGGCTCTCTTTGCACTGTTGGGATCAGCTCAAGGCAGAGGCCAGCTCAGATAATATCTTTGGAAGTCTTCAAGGGGATCTCTCAAAAGAAAACCACTCTTTCTTAAGAGGAAGATTAATACAAAAAAAAAGCCCCAGCACTGATCTTGAAATGGTGTATGAGCCATGGTTATAGGGTCCGTTTACATTCTTTTATTGTCATTAACTCATGGAAGAAATTTATTGCATTTGGAAACCTTTCAAACACAATAAGAAAGAATAGAAACACGATGAGGAAAACACTGTTGAAAGGATTCAATGTATTCATAACAATTTCACAGTCTAAACCAGACTGCATATAAAAAAAAATGTAATGTAACCACTTTATTATTATGTAAGTGACGATGATTGTGAAGTCCTGGAAAGCTGTTGTGTATATTTATCGGTTCTGAATGTAAGTCTGGACGTGAATATCAACTGTATTTTCAAAAATTAAAAGAAGTTCAACTCCCTTCTGACTACCCATTTCATGGCTTTGCCAGGCACCATGCAAAAAAAAAAAAAATGATAGAGCTGAGTCTTGGATGTTTAAATCATCACAGATGCAATGCAGCTCAGTTTGGCAGGGCCAGGTACAGGGGCCTGCGGGGCTCTGTCCTACTCGGGCACCAAAAGGAAAGTCCTCATGGTGCTCAGGAGCTCGGTGGATACATGGAGATCAAACAACTCACGTGAGGCCGTACAGCAGAGCGATGAGGGGAGCAAGGAACAGCAGCCAGACTCGATTCCTGCCCTGGATCTGATCCAAGCTATTTGTACTGTAAAGTGAGGACTCTTCATACATGAGGAGGAAGAAAGCAAATGAGATATTTGTTTTAAGCCAGGCAGAAAAGATTTATTCCCTTTAGAAATTGCTTTCTGTCACCCACCCAGGTCAAACAGCCCTTCCGTGAGGAAATTTAATTGTATATAATAGCAAGCAGGGGAGGGGATACGAAAGGAGAGGGCAGCCCATCTGTCTTTCTGACCTTTGGTGACCTTCTTTACCATCTCTAAGGGATCTGACTGAGCCCTGGCACCAGCAGAAAATATCAGCCTGGTATTTGTACAAGCAAGGCAGATTAGTCAAGTAACTCTAACCAGAGCATGCTGCTGACATGGGTCCTCCCTGGAGTGCAACCCAGAGAAAGGTGGACACGAATAATTGCAGAGAGAGGCCCCGTGTTGAAATTACTGATGATCTGGGGGTTGGAAGCCTTCCAAAATGAGATCCAGGTTGTAGTCCTCTGCCTCTCAGAGCTCTGCAAAGGCTCAGCGAGTTCAGCAGAGAAGCCTTAGGCTCTGGTTTGAAAGCCAAGTTACTGTTGTCAGCCAGTCCTTGACAGCTTGTTTCCACAAGTCCTTTTGACCAAGGGCTTCAGGACTAGCTGGGAGCAGAGACCTCCTTCTCTTAGCTGTCCTTCTCAGGAGCTTGTATTTCCCAGTCTAAACTACGCCCTGACATACATCATTCAAAAGCTGTTGGGTCACCTGTGCCATAAGGTGCTAAAAGCAGATCCAACTTGTTAGAACATGGCACTGTGGTACACAAATATCTCTCCTTAACATGCTCTGCAGGAGGTGAAGTGAAATCCCTGCCCAGAGACTTAGTCATTTGGCTTCTTAATCTGCTAAACCTGACCCAGGTTTAAGACAGGTTCTATCTGTCTTTCTGTCAACCTTAACAGCCGAGATTCTTTTCGGCTTTGTGATCCTACCTAAGATATTTCTGACATCTGTCTTCACTGGGAAAACCAGGTCTGTCTGCTCAGTGATATATATTTCTGGCTCACCATGAGTGGGTCCTAACCAGCCTACACATCTACCTTCACTTCAACAACCACAGTGGCGGAATGAAAGCAAGCTCCTGGGAAGAAAAAAAAACAGAGTCAAACTTGTCCATCCTCCCAGGCTGGTCGAGGACAACATTGTGCGTCTGCAAATACAACCAGAAAAATTGTATTATGTCCAAAAAAATCAGCCTGGGGTGAGAGGTAGGAGGTACCTGCCTGCGTGATCATCAGCTCTGAGGTCCAAGCACACCAGGTAAGGCAATAGCCTGCGCTACAACAACTCAGGCCTTCAACCTACTTACTCCTGATTCAACTACTTAGCATGGATTCATAGGAAGGACCAATTCCTAAAGAAGTTCTTGCTCCTACCCACTGTTGCTGTGTATATAATTGCACCATTTTCCTTCTTCAAGCCATCATACGTGGTCACACTTACATTCCACAAGCACAAGAGCTCACCAGGTACAAGGAGAGACAATTGCAGGATGTATCCAGAGCCTGGTCCTTGGTTTGGACCATTAGTAGGTACATTTAGGCTTCTTCTAGTAGCAAGCTGTAGCCCACCTTCTACCTACCTGGTTACACCATGGCCGTTAATTTAAAAATCACAGCGCAATCAGTTTACACTGATAAATTAAGTCATGACATATCTATTATTTCTAGAATTGTTAGGCTGTTTCAGGCATAAATCAAGTCTCTTATCAGTTCATGAGACACGTGGAGTAATTAGTGCAGGCCTTTTTGTCAGCTCTGCCAACTCCATCTGCCTCCGGTTGATTAGCCAGAAGTTCTTCTCCAGTTACGGAATTAGAAAAACCCTTTTTTTTTTTTTTTGTTCACAGATCACTCTCTGAGCAACTGTAATAATTAATGCTCTGGCAGAAGGAGAGGGTCCCACGTGTGCAGCAGCAACAGCTTGCTCTGCAGAAGCACAGGGCTGCATAATTCAAGTCCAAGTGTGTCACCGAGTACGTCCATGTCATCGTCTGTCACCGGCCTGATCCTCTGGAGCAGCCGAGCACTTAAACACCAGGAAAATCAGCAGGATGAAGAAACCAGAGGGTTGACCTTGTTATCAGCAAAGCTGAGCAGTGCTGGTTGCTCTCACCAGCTACAGGCTGTGTTAGTATTTGCTGTGGAAGTTGCAAGACACAGTTAGCAGCTGAAATGGCAGGGCAAGGTTTAGGGCTTTTGCCCTGAGACTGTGAGACTCTGCCTAAGTCATTGCAGCCCTTGTACATCGCTTTCTGCAGCTGTAAAACCAGGAAGAGCCGTGCCGACCTCTGCCAGGCAGCATTCACCTAGAAAATGTCACAAACCTGGAGATTAAACAATATAACCAGAAGAATAAACTCCAAACCATAATAAAATAAAAAAATATCTCCTCTGTGGATTAGGTAAGAGCGCAGAAGAACTGAAGAGCACTCACAAGACCAACGCTTGAGAGCAAAAATTGGCGGAGTTGAAATACCGATGAGTTCTGGGTAACTTATTTTCTCCACAGGGAAAAAGCTAATAATCATTTCAAACCTCTCTGAGGGCGGCAGAGAGCTAAGGAGGTGTGATAAATGAAGATCCCGAGTTTTATTGCTCTGTCGTGTTAATCTGGTGCAGTATCAGGAGGCATCGGCGTAACAATCATCTGGTGCATTAGGGATACTCTGTTTTTCTTTCCATGATGATTTTATAACCTGCTGGAAAGAAAAGCCAACAGCTTTTCGTGCCAAGGCGCTTTATAAACATTAATATTGTGCTCACAATAGCGTCATCTTTTACCACAGAGGAAGAGTTTCAGTGCAAACTACCAGCTCTGTGCACCCAGTGAATTTTCACTGTTCTTTTCTCTGATTCAGAGGCAAGTCAGCGTGTGTTGTGTGGATTTGCCAGGCTCTAAGCACCTCCCCTGGTGTTCAGGCTCATGCTGCAGAGAAGATCTTCACTTTTCTCTGTTAAAACATTCTGGACAAAATATAAAATGTAGGTATCGAATGAACCAAAAATCATTTGCGTATTGTCTGGGTCCTAAAAAGTCCTTTTTTTTTTTTTAAGTGATGTGGCTGTTGCTTATCATTGAATCATAGCATCATAAAATCATAGAACCATAAAATCACAGCATCATAAAATCATAGAACCATAGAAGGGACCTTAAAGATCATCTTGTTCCAACCCCCCTGCCATGGGCAGGGACACCTCCCACTAGAGCAGGTTGCTCAGAGCCTCATCCAGCCTGGTCTGAAACACTTCCAGAGATGAGGCTCCACAGCTTCTCTGGGCAACCTCTTCCAATGTCTCACCATCCTCAGAGTAAAGAACTTCTTCCTAATGTCTAAATTTACCCTGCTCTAGTTTAAAACCACTGTCCCTTGTCCTATCACTTATGACAGTAACTCTCAAGTGGCTCACCTGGTGTGAAAACCTGCCCAGCCCCACCTCGTTGGGCTGTTATCTCAGCCCCCAGTTCATTCCCCAGGTGCCAGCACCGTCCCCTCGGGGACACAGAGCCTTCAGCTCCCTGGGACATCAGGGCTGATCCACTGGCATGTCCTGGAACCCTGGAACTTACTCTCACATCAAGATTGAACACAAGTGGAGTAAATCAGCACTGATTTCAGTGTGAAATCAGATTTGCAGTCCATGACAAAGGGTTATACCTTGCTAGCCACCTATTTTTTTCAATTTGATGCTCTGACTACAAGTGATGATCAGAAAGACACAAAGGGTGCTGAAAAGTACGATCTACCTGCTGATCAAGCCAGGGATCCTTTTTCCCTTGATTTTGAAGGAAATTGGTCTTGATAAAACACTGAAATTTAACTCCTTGCAAGAAAAACAGACACCAGAATGCAAAAAAAACCGCAGGAGTGTCTGAATTTCTTTCTGATTCCTCTCTTGACTTAGAGCAGGAGAGGAGGATTTGGCTTTTATTGATTTGCCATAACAAAAAAGATCAAGAAAACATTTCAGAGATGTGTGCAGCATGTACCCATGAGATTGAAAAACACTTTTCATTAGGCTAATGACTGATTTGTTTTCTAATTTAAAAAGAATCAAAACTAATTTTATTTGCCAAGCAGACAGCAATGGTCACGCTCCAGTGAGTAAGTAAATGTGTGTTTCAGAAGGAATTTTTGTTTTGCAAACACATTTAATTTAATGCAATATATTCCCATAAAAACAGGGGAACTAATGAGGAAAGGATGACTCTGTCCTGTCATGCACCCTGCGTGAAGAAAAAATGGACTTGTGCTTACGGTGTCAACTCAGGACTCCATCAGATCTTGGCTCAGGTCCTAATTTAAACCTTTGTTTGTTTTGTTTGATGTGAAATAGGCTGTGATCCCCAAAGTTTTCCACCTGCAAGATGAACCCAGCGCTTCCTTTCTCACACGTATCCTAGATGACAGAGAGATTTGAAAGTCTCACCACAAAAAATGTGTTCAGTGCCAACGCCACGCAGTTCACATTAGTTTTGTCAAAATCTTGCAGGAATAGCCCCTTTTTTAATGAAAAGGATAAGTTCCAGCACATTGATTTTGTGTCTCTCTGATATAAATCTCCTTTCCCTTAGTCAGGTGGGGGTTTTGCTGGTGGAAGCTGTGCTACACGGACAATCAGGTGGCTCTCTCGATAATGCATCTCCAGAAAATCTGCAGCTTGCTCTGGGCGCTGCGAGCCTTCTCATTACCCTCTCCAAGGGGGACCACTTTGAAAGAAAATTAGGTGTCAGTGTGGCTCTCCCTGGGGCAAAGAGGATTGAATAGAGCACACAAATTGGGCCTTGATGACCACCCAACACATGAGCACATCATCCATCAGTGGGACAGACAGAATGATGATGTTAAGCCAGGCCAAGCTATATCCCCATCAAACCTGGGTCGTGCTCCAGCCATGTACGGTACTCGACAGCCACCATAACCAATAGGCAAATGATACACAAGTCAGATAACTTTTTTTCCAGTGCTTAGAGCCTATATAAAAGTGTGTCTGGTATAGGCTAGAAATGATATTCTCACTTTAGGGAGAAAACCCAGGTGATTTGCGCACAGTGGCAGAAGAGGAGGAATAAAATCCGGATTAAAGCCTTGGGAAATCACCTCTCTGAAGCACAGGAAGGAGCATTTCAGGGTCTTTGACACCCTGAATGCTGGAACAGGAATGAAATCCAGGCTGCTGGAGCCTGTCTTAGTCCTTCTGTAGTCAGACATGTCCTTGATATATGCTCTGTCTTATCTGTCGTGGTCTATGTTCGATCACGCTCAGCCTCGTCCGCAATTTCCCTCCGTATCTCTGAGCCACGGGCACATTTCCTGCCCTCCAAGCAGACCTACGTGAGCAGGGTGCTGCTGGTGCTGCGCTTGGCATGTTGGGGCCTCTCATTCACACCTCCTCAAAAGCCTTACACTCACCTGAATCAAAATTAAAAAGAAAAATCAAACCCTTCCTTTCCTCTTCCTTGCAAATCACTGGCAGAGCCAGGCACTTTCTGCTTTTAGAAGAGGCTTTGCATCCGACATCAAGGCAGCTTTTGCTCCTCAGCAGCTTGTTTAGAGCTTTGCTCCCTTCCTTGTCTGTCGGAGCAAGATAACTCCCACCAGCGGGGCCAGAACACCGGAGACCTTCGGTGGGTGAGTTATCAGCCTGCCAGGTTTGTGCTGGGGACTGGATTCAGAGCACAACCAGTGGAAGGATTCTGCCAGCGCTTTCTAACCAACCAACCGTGCCCGATCTGAACAGTATTGACTGAGTTTATTCTCTGCCGGTTGCTAACGACTGGCAAAGAAATGACTGACCGTGCTGTGAAAAGACAGAGAGGATTTCAAAGCTGCGCTGCGATTTAGAAGAAATACGTCGTTTCTGTCTCTAAAATAACATTTAAAAAAAAAAAAAAAAAAGGCAAGGAACTGTTTTTCCCGAATTCTCTCTATCTGTGTGAAAAAATTAGGCAGGCTCCTAATTTGCATTAGAGCAGAGCCTCTGGTTTAATAGATTGAGCAGAGGACACGGCAGGTTCGCAGCCAGACTGACTCATCTCCCTCTCCACCCAAGCGTGCCCAAAAAATACGAAGCGGCTCCTTATCACCGGAAACCACAGTGACTGAGTCAAACTGTGTTTTCTCCTGCCCTTGAGACAATCCAGAGTCACTCCTGTCAAGCCAGTGGTCCTTGAGGCATCACTGGAAGTGAAGTGTGACCGTCCTGAATGATCATCATCAACTCTCCTGATCTGCAGCCAGCACCGTTTGTGCTGCTGTCAGGGTGGTTTGCTCTGGTAGAGCAGCAGGGAAAAGCGGCGTCATTTCTCTGGATTTAACCCAGTCCCCTGCTTTGGACAAATCCTCGTTTGTACAAAGAGTGTCCGCACCGTTTTGCTCAGTTTAACGCTACCGTTGCTATTGGGCCAAGCCTGGAATTGTCAGTGCTGTAAACTCAAATTTTTGTACGCTGAGCTGCAGGAGATGCTAAACTCCAAAACGAGATACGTGATGGTTCGTGCTCCAACAGCCAGAGTTTTGCTGGCTGCCTGATACACAGTAAAACACTAGGAGAAAAAAAAAAAGTCTAAGCCGAAAGGGTGAATATTGCTCTAGGTAGACCTCAAGACAGGGCTCACAGCAACTTCCCTGGTAGGTGCAGCCAGCAGGAGTTGCTGGTGTGTACTCACCGAGGAGAGAGATCGATGTTACGCTTCCAGGCACAGGAAGATGATGTTTCCTCTACGTGGCACGGTCCTTCTTACCTTTGAGGGATCAGGATTGTGCTGGGGAAGAGAAGAAGCAGAGATCAGCTTGGCCTCAACCTTGCTTTGGTACCTTTCAGTGAGTTACAAGAGCTGCAAATCGTCCCTGATCGCGGCACTGAGGTGACAATCAGGGAAATAGAAGCTGACAGCAGGTAACGACCTTAAGATATCAAAAAGTTGCAAACATCAAACAACTCACATGGCAAAGCTGAAGCCTTTTAACTAATGCCAGGGCCATTGTAGGTGTCTGGTTTCTAGGGTGAGCTGCTGGGGAGAGGGGGTTGCGATGTCTCCTCCGTGCAGACCTTTCCCTGCCACCATGACTCTTGGACTTTCGAGTATTTCAGTGAAGGTCAAAGGTACTGGACGTGATCAATAACTGTCTCTTTTCATTTGGTGGAATGGTGACAGTGGACAAATGCTACCTGCAGTTAGGTCATCCCTTTAATGAATAAAACCATTAAGGAAACAATTCAGTGAGGGAAGCCTTGTTTGAGGGGTGTAAGACAAGGGAGACTTGGCAGGCCACCTCTGGCTGGGTGACTTCTGCCAGCTGATGCTTCTAGTTGAAGCAATTATGTATAATTTGATGAGGGACAAAGGGATTCTACGACAAGGCTCTGAGCAACCTGCTCTAGTGGGAGGTGTCCCTGCCCATGGCAGGGGGGTTGGAATGAGATGATCTTTAAGGTCCCTTCCAACTCAAGCCATTCTATGATTCTATGATTTTATGATGCTATGTTTCTATCATTTTATACTGCTATGATTCTATGATTAGCAACAGACATATCACTTGAAAAAAGGACTTTTTAGGACCCAGAAAATACTGAATTATCTTTAAGGTCTCTTCCAACTCAGGCTATTCTACAATTCTCTGATTCCACCTCGAGATTCTAGGTAACAAACCAAAAATAACTAAAATCCTCTGCCTCACAACTTTTTTTGTAAGATTCGTAGGAGTTGGGGCAGTGGTGTGGGAGTCAGCATTTTAGCAATTCCCACCTCCTCAGGAGGACATTTGCAGGCAACAGGACTTGACGCATGGGGTGTAATTCTGGTTTCATTTGGGGATGTGTGCCCCTTACTCCAGCCTCGCCCTTGGTGCCTGCCTTCACCCATCCACTCCTCCCACCATGCTTCTCGGCACCCTGGCCCTAAATTATTTGTCTCTCCCATGCTCTGCTTCATGATCCTGGGTTTTGCTGTTCCTTAGAGAGAAGAAATGCCTGTGTTGAATTTTTTCCCCAATCCTTTCTGTTGCCTCCAGCCTGGTCCTGACTTGTGCTATCCTACATTTCAACAAGGAATCCTGCAAACAGCCCAGCCCTGCTGGTTTCTTGGACTCCTTTCTCTGACCTGTGGCAGAGACATGGACTTTGCAGCATCTGGGCACCAGATTTGGGGCAGGGAAGGAAATTCTTCCCCACTGGCATTGCCACAGTGAGTCCTCGGTTGCTGAAGGCACTGTTACTTGGGTCTAGGTGCTTACAAGTGGGAACTGAATTTGCAAACCCCTGAGTACAGGTTTTTTTTGGTGTATACACCCAGCAGTCAGGGCACAGACAGCTCAGCATCTCTGGGAGACAATCTGGAGAATGCAGTCTGTGGCTGGCCAGATGACGCCTGAAAAGCCAGCTCGGAGGGAGGGGCAGAGCTGTTTCCCTGGCATCGATGTGTAAATGCTTGTGGATTTTACCACCCACTTATCCTGGGCTTGATTTATGAATTCAGCCGGGAACATCTTCTGCCTCAGAAAGAAAAAGGACTTTAATAAATCAAGATGTATGGGAAAGAATTCAAACCTGGCACCTCTCTAGCAGAGCAAACATTGTTTCTCTCCTTCCTCCATAGAATTTGATCATGTTTGGAATTAACCAAGAGGAGTTTTGTCTGAAAGGAACAGCGAGAGACCTGAAAAATAGGCTGGGAATGCAGGAGTCGTGTCTGCCCTGTGCTCTTGTGTGTGCACAGATGCTGGATGGATCTGCCCGACCCTTGTGTGGGGCTACACCCCCTCTAAGGTGTCTAAGGCAAAACAGGCAGTAATCATGTGTTGAGGTTCCTCATTTCGTCATCCTTCCTACCAACAATTACAGCCTTAGGAGAGGATCAAAAAATCAACCCGAAATGTGGAGCTTTATTCCAAACCTGCCACTGCCCGTTGTGAACGCAGCTGCCTGCGCAAGGGCTGGCAGCGCATTTTGGGGAAAGAGAGGAAGAAAACCACTTTTTACCCCTTTTAATGTTTGTCTTCTAATGGAATAAGGAAATATAAGCCGGGTTCCTTCCATAGCAATGCACCTGACACCACCCGCTGCTGCAGGAAGGAAACTCATTCTTGCATTATCCTGACGGCGGAAACCTCCTGCCCCTCTTTGATTCACTCGCAGTCCTGTTTCCTCTGGTCCCAAGTCAACATTAATCTTAATTATGTCTCAGCTAACAAGCCTCTAAGAGTTTATTAAACGGGCTTTTGTGCTCCCTAATTGAAAACCTCAGCGCCAAGCGCTCCAGCGCCGCTTCTGACGCTCACGCCGCTCTGACAAATTGCTACGAGAGGCTGGCGGAGCGGCGAGGGGGACGTGGGCACCCTTCCTAACGCCGACCGGTCGCTCACCAGCTGCTGCTGCTGCTGCTGGGAGGGGAGCTGATGGAGAGAACTGGGAAATCAGTCTCACACACAATAGTCCTCCTGGGAGGATGGTGGTATCTGAAGCACCAGGCTTCAGAAATGCCTGCTGAACGCACACAGACCCAGCCGACGGTTAAATGTCCCTAAAAAAAGAAGGGCAGAGCTGGTGGAGACAGTGCATGGGCTTAGAGGGCTCTTCACATCATTAATGTGTCCTAATCCCTGAGTTCTTGGCAGGAGCATTCATGTCCTGCAAGGAGCTGAGGTTTTTCTTCTAGGGGTAGGAGATTTCTTTTTGATTGCACTTGTTTTGCCTTTCCTTCAGGTCAGACCCAGTCCTCCTCCTTCCCCGAGGCTCCCACACCTTGTCTCAGCTCCATCATCTCTCCTGGAACTTCAGACTTTTCTTCCATTCTCCTCATCCTTGGATCTGTCTCACCTACCGGGTCTGTCCTGGAGGGATCTGCGGACCTGCCCCGAGCCGTGCAGGGAGCTGTGTCGCAGCACCAACCGCAGTCACTCCGTCACGTCACGTACGACAAGAATTTACAAAGAAGGTTGGTCTGAAAGGGCATCCTTTTGGATTCTAGTTTTGAACAGGGGCCAGACCTACCCCACTACCCCTGGGTCAGGATCAGGACTGCAGTTGCCAGAAAATAGCTGTTGCAGCGAGAAGGCTGCCTGCCAGCGTTTTCGTCAGCAATGTTACAATGCATCATATTTAACGAGCAAATTTAGGAAGCCTTTCAATGCATCAATTCTCAGATAAGACAGCCAAATGACCTTTCCAACTAACAACCGTCTGGGGAATTCGATTTCATAACAAATGCCTGTCCCCCGCTGGGGTCAGAGGAGCTGTAGTGGCAGCTGCAGCCAAGTGCTCACGTAAGGTCCACTTCCCACCCTCAAGGAGAATCCAGCCCCCTGGGTCAACCCTGTTGGGCTCTGAGGCATCACCTACTCAGCATGGTCCAGATAAAGCAGTTCAGTGTAAATGTGGCAGCTCTTTTCCCGACCCAGGGTTTGTTGTTGGGATTTTTTGTTGTTTGTTTTTGTTTTTTTTTCTCTCTCCAAGGAACAGCTCTGCTCCTTGCAGGTCTCTCCCATGTCTCCTGCAGATCATCTATCCCAGTGCCATGCAACCACGGGATCCTCTCCTCATCCCAATTTAGATTTGAGTTGTGGCTTCAAAAGCTCCACTCGCTCTTTCCCCAAAGCCTTTACACGGCTCTTGGGGAGACATGGTTTTCCCCAGCAGCTTGGCAGTGGATTTCTGAAGAGCCAGGCAAGTTGACAGCATCTCTGAACACATTTCATCAAAACATGTCATACTTTGACAGAGACTGACAAATTCAGATGAAAGTCTGTCCTCCCAGCCAGCCATTCCCAGAAAGCAAGAGACAGAAGTGACACTCCCTAATGCACAGTTTTGTTGGGATTTTTTTGTTGTTTGGTTTTTTTTCTTACACATTTCAAACCCAGCCACTAAGCCTGAGGGACTGACTGACATTTTTAATACCTCGACAGACAATTCTTCAATTAAAACTTCCTATTCAGCTTTAAATACTCCTTTCTTGGCCAACTCTTTGACTCATTCAATTATTACAAATGATATCTCCTCTGCTTCCCTACTGAAAACAAACACCTACCTCCACAGGAAGGTCAAGGAAACCTTGCCCTGTGCCCATCTGACCTTCATAAAGTTGCAAAATATATTTGCTTGCTGCCATTTCTAAGTCCCTGGCTATGAATATTCATCGAGATTCACACAGACCTCTCAATAAACAGATTCTCAACTGCTGGATACCGAAGTGCTTTGCTGAAATATGTGTGCAAATGCAAACCGAGCACCAGCTGGGATACAGGAGCATTTTTTTTTTCAGGTGTATCACTTCTTATTCTGACAAAAATGGGTTTAAGTGGGGGGTGGGGGGAGTGGAAATGTCCCATATTCAGTTTGCACAAGGGGCATTTGTGATTCCAAATGGCAGCTGCCAGGTAGATATCTCAGAGGGATCAGGAGTGAGCTGGGATTAATGTGCTTCACCAGGGACTTCTGGCCTCATGAGTTTTGGTAGAGTGAGCACTGACTCCATTGGTTTCTCTCTAAAGGAGGCAATACCCAGGCACATATCTGAACTGGGGCTTGACACAGGAGAACATCCAGAGACCGAGGGATTTACACCAGAATAAGAGCAGAGCCAAGGATGCTGGTTTTACTCTTTCCCTCTGAGTGGCAGCTCAATGTAGCCTGACTTCCCCAATCAATATTGCTCATGCTCGTCTGAATGTGAACCTCCCTGGGACTAACCCCATCCATCCTGAGAGACCATCTGTTCAAAGCAGATCTGAGGTTCTGCGCATTGCTGGCCCCTGGGATTGGGTTATCACTGGGATCCGAATGGTTCCTGTGACTCATGGTCCTGGCACAGCCTGGATACATTCAGCAGCATCCTTAAAAATCACACGGCTGTTTTTCCCAGCGTGTCCAAACAGCCTTTCCCCTGGTCTTCCTAACTGCCCATCACCTCCTGCTACCAGAAAAAAAACCAAAACAAACCCAAAAACCAAACAACACCAAAAAAAAAAAAAGCCAGAATTGCTCATTTTATACTTCTATGTTTTGTTCCTGGAACAGCTTTGCCCAACTTCCCCATCTCAGTCACCTGAAATGTCTCAGCTGGTCACCTCAACCTGCGCTTTGTTTTCATGTCGCATTGATTCCTGCGCATTTTTGTGTTGTTCGAATAACTCCATCTACATCCAGCCTTGTTGCTATGAGATGGATGATGCTCCGGGCTTCCTGTGTTCCCTTTCTCTTTCCTGCTGTAATCTTGTAACACTTAATCCTCTGTATCTCTTCATCTTTCCCTGAAAAGTCACTAAAGGTGAAAGCTCTCTCTACTTGCTCTTTTACCATCTAGATCTTGAGCCTTTAAGCTCTTGATCTGGGTTTCTGACCTTGAGCAATGAGTCGTCCCACACATCAGATTTGTCCTGTTCCCTCAGCCTGCTCTCCATCTCCTAGCATGAACCTTCAGAGCTGCTGTAGTGGTTTGGGTTTTTCCTGTAGGGGTAATGGAAAAGCAAAAAAAAATAAAAGGAAAAAAAATCCCTCCCGAGGTCTCAATTAACTTATACTATCCTGGCTTTTCCCAGCATAACATCCTCTTGCCTTCTTGAAACTTGAATTCAAAGTGCTTCATCCCTGCCCTGGGAGTGAATAACTTGCCCAGAGAGCATAAACAAAACGAAGGTGAAGTTGAAGGGCTCAGAATCACCACATAGAAGTTCCAAAGCTTCATCAGTCCAGGTCTATCATTCAAGTTCACCACCTCTCCAGCAGACCACACTTTTCAGTCTGTGCTCGGCCAAGAGAGCTAGCCCATCAGCCTATAACCACCACAAAATGATGAGTGAGACCAACACAAATGTATTTACTCATTTTAACACCATGACACATTACACAGACTCTTCCCACCATCTCCAATGGACGCGTACGAGTCGTGGCCACCACTACCACTTCGGGGCACGAGAGGACAGACTGTACGTGTCACATCCCGACTTCTCTGCCACACTACTGCTCCAAACAAGCAGAACAAAGACAGGTAGGAGAGGCCAGAGCAGCGTCACATCCCCAGAAGAAATGCTGGCTCTGAAGAGACATGATGACAGTCGCTCCCGTGGGCAGGGGGAACGAATTGTGCAGCTTCCAGCATTAATGTGACCGGTTGGCATTCCTGTTTGCACCCCTATTAAGCCTCACACCACAGGCTGCCTGCGCTTTCTGCAGCCACATGTGCGACTCCAGTCCCATATGCCAGGTGACAGACAGAGCTCTGATGGGTCTCACACCTCAGCCATGCAAATATTTCATTTTTCTGGCATTTGTGCGCCGCACTACTCCAGCCAGGAAGCAACTCAAAGTGTCATTTACATGGAATAAATTCATGTCACTGAATTGTATTTGAATTTCTCCAACACCTGTAAAATCTTTGGGGTGGGGGGAACCGCAAAATGCATTGCAATTCTAACCCCAAAATTGGTGGATTTATAACATCAACCCTGCCTCCCAGTCTGGGATCCTCTGCCAGATTCTGCAATCCCAGTAGCCAGCATGATGGATACCAGCTAAAACCAGCATGAATTTAGTCTCAAATCACTTCAGGCAGTTTGTTTAGGTGAAATTCACTGCTCTGCAAAATGCCAGAGCGAAGTCTATGAACCACTTACATCTCACAATGATGGACCTGATGCTCGCTGGCTGCACGGGGGTGGGTTTCATCCTTTGTGAATCCCTCAAGAAATTTTCCAATAGGATATTAAAACACCTCCATAGTGTTCAGTGAGCAGGAGTCAGCATTGTCAGAGGTGCACTTAGCAAAGAGAATTTGCAATTTTCAGAGAGTACGAAAAAAAAAAAGTGTAGGAAATGTAATGATATGAAAAGCTCATACATGAAGGTGTTTCTTTTCCTTTTTCCCCCACCTTTTCCAACCATTCTCCTTCCCCACCCCATAAAAGGTGCAACCTGAAAGCTGAGGCTGATCCTAATCATCTAATTAAAATACTGAAAAACATCAAAGCACAGCACATGCTGAACATCAAGTCAAAAAAAAATTAAAATACAACATCCTCAAGATTTTTGACTATGCATTGCCAGCTCTCCAATTCACTCTGGGGCTTGGGAAGATACTAGTTTGAGGAAGATTATGATAAATCCTAAAAAGTAACATGACATGTTAGCTGGGATGTTTAAATTCAGAGTGTGTAGCTGACCCTGGCTGGTGGTTTGGGGTACATGTGTCACCCAAGCCATGCTGGATAGTGTGGCAGCTCAGCTGGCCCAGCCTGGAGGGGGCTGCTGGTCCAGGGATGGGCTTCAGATGAGCAGAAAGTCCCTGTTTCATGGGATGTCTCTCAACAGGTACAAGCTACATTAAAAAAAATAATGTGACAAAACCAGAAGCGAAAGATTTGGGTTCTGCAAAACTGCTCTGAACTGATTTCTTGATGTCACACCAGTTAACCAGGTTTGGGCCAGCTCTTTGCACATGGATTCAAATCAACACTGGCAATAAACTGCCCTGGGGTCAGCTGGACTTAGCTGGATGGGATGAATTATGATGTGAATATCACAGTTTAAACCCTGTATTTTGTTATTTTCACCAGTAAGTCACTGTAGCCTCTTTTGTGTTAATGGCATCGTGATTGCTGGGATATTTTATCCTGTTTGGCTGCACCACCGGTCTGAGTCTTAATAGGGATAGAGACTACAATTCACTTTACTTGCAGAGTTCTCCTGAGTGTGAGCATCAAGGTGAGGAGCAGAACAGGAGCTTCTGCACAACACAGGCTTTCACTGAGGCTTTTCCAGTCCAACTGAATTTCAGAGGGAATTGAAAGTATGAATTTGGAGCACTCGACAATTTCAGAAGTGTCCTTTCCAGCGAGTAACAACTACAGTGAGTTCAAGAAGCCTAAAGAAACTCTTCCTGCAGCACAAAGCTGGGAACGTACTGCTTTCCTCTGTGGCTTGTGACCTGGTATCACACCTGAAATGTGCCAAGGGCCTTTTGCCGGTAATTCTGCGCATCAGGACTTACTGTGCACAAGCCACTTTGCACAAAAAGTGGTTCCCCATTTCATTCACTTACAAATTTTTACTCCTTTTCCTCAGCAGCAGGCTGAGACTGCAACACAATAACTGGGGATAAGAGCTTAGAGGACAATTCCTGAGGATCCAAAACAGATCCCAGGCAGAGGGAGATGAATTCTGCAATTAACTTCAATAATAACAGGATCCTATTCAACTCATAAATCACTGTGGAACAACGTTTTATCCGGTGCCACAGGGTATTGTTCAGTGTGAAACTAAAAGCATTCAGGGAATTTTAAATCAAGTGCCATGGCTCGATTTTTGCATTTTAAAGACCTCATACTTGACTTGCAAAGCCATTCAGCCTCTGATGAATGCCACCCAATCATAAAAGCATTTGGTATTTTCCTTTTCACCAGTCTATCAAAGAGACAGGCCATGAGTCCAGGCAGTAATTTAGAAGCTGCTGCATCATCACAGCTTGAAAACCTCCACACAGAGGAGCAGCCCCAATGCATCCTGAGACAATAGCTCCTGCAGCAGGTGAACAAGCCGCAGCAAAAGTGGGGGATGCCCGTGCTGCTGGTGGTTTTAGGGATGGATCACCTAGTTAATATTTCTCTTGCCCATCTTGGGGCTGTCTTGAGATACTGTGGATTGACTTTCAGCCACCCAGTTCTCAAAGAAGGCAGAGGAGCCAAGAGATGAAATTCTCTTTGCCTGGGCAGAAGAGCTTTGCAGGCCACACGAAGTCCTTCCTCAGCGGGGAAGGAGCTTTTTGGCTTGACGGAGTACGTGGTACCTGTCAGCTCCCAACACCCTCTGCTTTCTTCCCCAAAGCCCCAAATGAATGACATCACCAGTAATTAAGCAAATGCAGCAAGCTGGGTTGTGGCTGATAAATTGTAACTGCTCTTCTTAATGAGCAGAGAGACTCAATTAGATGCGTTTAATATGCCAAATAAACCTTGCGTGCTCCACTTCAGAATCATCCAAGGTGAAACACCCCGGCGCTGGGAGATGCTGAGCACAAAGTGCAGCCACACCAGAGACACGGATGATTGAGCTAATGTGCAAACTATTAGGAGACCTGTCACTAAATACCCGAAATCCCCAGGACACAGTAACTTGAATCTTCTCTAGTAACGAGCCAGCTCTGATCAGCTCTGTGCCACAGGCTCCATGCATTTGCTAAATTCAGGCCAGGTTCTCATTATCTATCTGCTTGATTTTACTTCGTTCTGGTCTCCAGGGTATAACTAGGGGAACAACTGGGGATTATATTGAGTTGAGTCACAGCTTCTCCAGATATTTTAGCTCTGCCATCTGCACCAGCCATTCCTTCACCCTTCACAAACCAGAGGAGGGCTGGGGAAGTGTCTTTGCTAAAATTCTGTGTCCACCAATAGCCTTTCTTAGCCTTGATCCACTTTGGATCCTCAGAGCACTAAGCTCTTCTGTTCCTTAGTGAGATCATTTAATATATGAGCTGCTCAGGTGCATTTTAACTGTCCCTAGTTCAGCAGGATGGGGAGCAACTAAAGTCACATCCACTGTTAAGAGCTAAGCTTGTGCAAGGAACCTCTAGGACTCAACATGGCTGTTGTAGCATCCCAAATTAGACATGTCTGGTAGGTTTTTTCATATTTCCTGCATTACCTACTCCTCCCAACCTCGTATTTCCATTCCCAGGAGAGTAGCAAGGCTCTTTCTCTCTGCAACATATAATAAATGCAAGACATGCAGCACAGCTGCCAAATGAACACAGAAAACATGGAAGGAGAGAGCAAGGAGGAACTGGCATCCACATCACCTATCCCAGCAGTTCCTCTGGTATTTTATCGGGGGTTAAAAATAGCAGATGACAAGTCTCACACAGCAAACATCGCCACGGCAGCACTATGCTGCTTTCAGGTCATTTCTCCACCCTGGGGAGCAACTGCCATTAGAGTGTGGTCTGAAGGAGCATTTCCTACAGAGAGGAGCCAGTTTCAGGGCCAGAACCTGTGTTTGTTCACAGTTGTGTGTTTTCAAAGCTTTTTACTGAAGTGTGCAAGCCCTGGCATTTTCCTTCCCTCACAAGCACTTTCTGAGCTTTTCCCTCTTTGATTTTACCCGGGACTGAAAGCAAAAGCAACAGGGACTCCTGCTCAGGCCACTTCAGAGAAATTCTTATCAACAGGACCCAAGCACCAGAAATGAGTGGCAGACCCCCAAAAGCAGGCGGACACTGTTTAATTGCCTGGATGCCAATGCTTGTCTGGACTTGTCATCCAAGATCCACACAGCAGCATGAGATAAATCACTTCACTGTGCAGGTGCCTTTTCAATGGATGGGAGAGTCAGAAATCTGCTTTAGAAGAGACAAAAAGCACAGACAAAGAGAGGGAAGGATGACCTTGTCAAGTCATTGATTTGTGTTCTTCTTTGCTTGGAAACAGGGCAAAGTGACTCCCTGGATATGTGCTGGCAGCTGTGAAGTGGTGGCATTTTATGCGAGTCAAAAACATAACCCAGTTGACAACTCCTCTGTTTCCTGCACCAGAAGTTTCCCTCCTTAAATGGCCTTTTGGTGACAAAGGCAGGAGGAGATCCACCGCTTGCTCACACTGCAGTGTTCTCAGAGTGGTTTGGGGAGGAAGGGACCTTTCAAGCTCATCTAGTTCAACCCCCCTGCAGGGAGCAGGGACATCTGCAACTAGAGCAGGTTGCTCAGAGCCCCATCCAACCTTCCTGGGATGGTTTCAGGGATGGGGCAGTGACTACCTCTCAGGGCAACCTGGGCCAGGCTCTCACCACCCTCACTGTAAAAAAACTCTTCCTTCTCTCCAGTTTAAATTTCCCTCTTTTAGTCTAAAATCATCCCCCTCTTGTCCTGTCCCAACAGACCATGCTCAAAAGTCTGTCCCCATCTTTCTTACCATCCCCCTTTAAGCACTGAAAGGCTGCAAGAAGATCTCCCCAGAACTTTCTCTTCTCCAGGCTGAACAACCCCCAACTCTCTCAGCTTTCCTTCATCATCCCTGAGCTAGTAAAAAGGTGTCTGTTCCCCCTACAACTGAGGGTGGAAGCAATTTCTTTTGCTAGTTGGCATTAATGCAATTTTCCCTGGAAGAAAGGAGTTGCAAATAGCATTAGCTTGTCATGTCCAATGTATGGCAGCAATTGCCAGGGTGTCCAGATCTTCTGCAGCAGCTTTTGGCTGGAGAATGAAAAGCAGCTGCTGTCAAGAAAACATCCGCCAGTTTGGGAGAGGGAAAGCAAAGCCTAGGCCATCACAGCACCAGAGAGGTTCCACCAGCTCACCCTGCCTGTTTGCCCATCCTTGAGGTGCAGCCAGTGCTGGTAGAGAGGCTAAAGTCCTGTCCCTGTTTCTGCTGTGGCCAAATCCAGCACTGCAAGGACACAAATAACCAGCTCTGAGCTTTCCCCACAAGATGATAGGTCCTGCCCCGTTATGGTCGCACAGTGGGTGAGCTCTTTTATTCAGAGACTTCTGACTGAAGACCTGGTTAGGCAGAAAGCATATAACACCTCCCTAAATCAGGTAAAAAGGTGCTGAGGAGCCAAGGAGCTGGCAGAAAGAACACACCAGTCTGCAGTTCCCAGGTGCTGCTGCTGGGATCTCTGCCATGAAAGCTAAAACCACCCTGGAAAATGAGGGTGCAGAAGGAGAATGCAGCAGCATCAGGCTTTGGCCGGGACAGCCAAGGAGCAGAGCATGGAGCAAGAACAGGGAATCCCCTGCCCTGTGTCCCATCTCTTCTTGAGCTTTCAGGAGGGAGAGCACAGGGGGGATCCCCAGCTTCTCCCAGACCCTCTCCCTTTGCTGCTCTGTCTGGGGATACATCCCAACGATCTGGGCAAGGTCATTCCCAACCTCCTACCCAAGCAGGGTAAAGGGTGAGGGTGGGGAAACAGCCGCTGTCTGCAGAATCTGTGCGGGCCAAAGTCTTCAGCCTTTTAGCTCTCTATTGCTCCCTGGCTTGTAAGTGGTTTCTATTTGTTTTAACACTTTCCTCTATGATCTGCCGCGTTTTATCCGCTACTTCAAATCTTTGTGAGTGAATAGGTTCTGACTGGAATCATTAAGTCCCATTCAACTCATTCAAACGCAAACCATTAGCTTCAGGCGTTGCCTGGTTTCCTTATCTGCATTGATGTTATCTGCCTGTTCCTGTTGTAAAAGAAAAGTTTCCTTATTGAGAGGAAGAAAGCAGTTTGCTGGAGGCAGAAGTGCCTTTTGTCTACCCCTGACCGACTGAAGGATCCTTCCAGAAAGTGAGGAGAGTCGAAACCTCACCAGAAACAGCCTCTTTCCCTCTGTAACTAGAGCAGGTTGCTCAGAGCCCCATCCAACCTCACTAGGAATGTTTCCAGGGATGGGGCATCGACCACCTCTCCAGGGCAGGGTCTCATCGTCCTCAGCATCCAAAATTTCTCCCCTAGATCTAGTCTCAATCTACCCTCTTTTAATTTAAAACCAGATGTTCTCACACATCTCAGGAAGAATTTTTGTGGTCTTATTTTTATCATGTGTTCATTGCTTTTAAGACCTGCTTACCTGAAGAGAGGTTTCCAAAGAGATGGGGAGGATAATCAGACTTCCAAAAGGGCCCAGCACATCCTCAGAGCAAACTGCTTAGTGCCTGGACAGGGTTATCACACAGCCTGCCTGAACACAGGGTGCCTAGCATGGGTTCAAAGCAGCAACACTAAACTGCTGCTGGGGAGAAGCAAGTTGGCTGGCAGGTCTCATGCTGAATATTTACAGGCAGAAAAAAGACACGCAAAAAGCTGGAGTTTAGGAGAATTCAGCGTTTGGCATAATAGGGATTTTTATCAGTTTGCTTTGGCTGGAAAAAGCCTGATTCACGTTAATTCCCAGCCTTTACTAAGCTCAGGATCAACTAGAAGAGAACAGGGATTACAGCAGTTATTAAGGGATGGCTTACCGCTGCAAACTGAAATCAAATCAAGGAACTGGACCATCTTGGAAGAGCACAGACCAAGATTTCAGGCTTAGCAACCCTAAGCCTGGCTCAGAGAGCTGCTAAAGCAGGGAGTGGGACGAACACATCCTCTCTCTGGGATAGCACAAGCACATAGTCATCAGGATTGAGCACAGGAGCTAGATGGGTTTAGTGGTTACCTCAGGGGACAGTGTCAGTCCTCTCAGGTCTTCTCACCTGGCTTTGGCTACTCGTTACCATCACAAGGGTGTAAGCAAAGCAATTAACTGTGCTTCAGGTTCACTGCTAAGCTTACAGCAAGATGAAGACCTAATCTTCACCTGCTGCTCCATTTATCAATAAAATTGAAAGTGCTGCAAGAAAGACTCTCTTGAAGGAGATGACTTCTGCTTTGCAGCTCACCAGAACAGCCCCAGAGAGTCAGAGAACAAGTTCAGAAGTTTAATCAGCTTAGAGGAGACAGACAGCACAGAGCAGGAGGGTTTGACCAGCAGCAAGAATCCAGGAACAGAATAATTAGGAGAAAAAACAGGGAACACGGGAGATTTCAGTTTCCTTGATGCCCTTTAGCATCGAAAGCCCTGAGCACCAGCCCAGTAAGCAGCTCTGCCAGGTATAATGAGCTCTAAAAACACTGTAAGAGCCGTTAACCTGAACACTGGTTGCTTGTCAGAGCCAGGATCTAAGCCCTTTAGCACCTCTTTCAAGAGAGTATTTTTGAGTAGTTACAGCATTACTTCAGGACTGCAGAAAAAAAAGCACAAAACTTTGAAAAGCAAGGTCTGCTGCTAGATCAGAAAAGTTGTAGGGCCAGAAATAGGGTCCAAAGAGGGTCCTTGTTACAACACCCTCACACTCAGGACTGCTACAGCTCGTCACAGACAATAGAAAAGCCAGAAGTACCCTCAGAGCACTGTGAAATTCACTGCTTTCTCTAATCCTCTATTAAAAACAAAAGAAAAATTCACATCGGTAATCTTCCCCCAGCACCTCACTCATTAAATCCACATGAAACTTACCTCTCCTAGGAAGTCCAAAAGGTCCCTTCATCAGCCTTTACTTCTGCCTTAAATAGTCCCTCAGCTTGATAAGGCAGACTCAGGTGGGCTCCAAGTAATTTGCTGCTTCTCCATGTAGAGAGGAGTTCAAGCACCACCCCTAGAGAATGCTTCAAGAGAAGAAAAGGGGAAGAAGGAAAGCCTGGACTATCTTAAGCTCATAAGGACAAAGGCAAGTCAGATGCTTCTGTGTTTGAACTCAAAGAAGTGGTGCTTTTTAGGTCAAGTCTGTAAGTGCAACAATTCATTCCTGGTATATTTGCAAGGTAAGAACAGAGAAAATGAGCAAAATCAAGTTATAGAGCGGTTATGTAGCTAAGAAAGGACTTGGCAGAAGTTCTCCAAGTCATAATGCAATACTTTATTGGGCGCAGTCCTGTGAGGAGTGGCAGCAATGAGCACATTTGGAAGTTGTAAGAGAGACTTGAGCAAAGAACTCGGTGGAGGGGATAGATCCCAGTAACCGCTGAGCTGAGCTTCAGGATTTATCTGTGGGTTTGTGATACTGGAAGCTGCAGCTGAAACATATTTGAAGCAGTGTGAAAACAGGCCTGGCTCAGCTTCTTTAGATGGAGATTTTTAGGGGGAACTATTTCATGTGGCTTTTTTAGACTTTTCTCAAAAAAAAAAAAAAAAAAGGCAACTTCAATCTACAGGGAAAGGAGATTAAAGGGGCAGTGTGAAGCTCCGTAGTATGTTCCTCTGCTCTAAGCCAGAGCTGCCCTTATCGTTCCTGGCAGATCCTAGGATGCCATCCAAGGCTTCCTGGGTTGGAGAGTTTGTCTTTCACGCCGCAGCCACTTTCAGAGCACAATTCTCCTTCTACTGGAAGTGTTTTTTCCTTATATTGAATGTAAATCCTGCCCTGTCCCCAGTGAATACAGGCAGGTTATTTGCTCCCTCTCTTCCATTCATCACCTTTTTGGTGCAAGAGCAGATGTTGTTCCAAAACACCCTGTCCTTGTGAGGTGCTCTTCTGGGGCTCTGATGCTAGAGAAATGAAGGAAAGGCCATTGGATGAGTTTATCTCCTCCCTGTTGCCAAAGTCTGGGCTGGTAAGTGTAAACCTCATACAGATTTGCAGTCAGAACACAAAAGATAAGTTGTCTGGAAGTCTGTTTTAATTTTTATGTGACCATCAAAAGAGATTTTTTTGGGGGCAGGTGCTTCTCATCTAATGTTTTCCATAATCTTTCTGTTGTTATAGAAGTCTCCTGTTCTCCATTCACAGCTCCTTGTGTAAGATCTCCAGAGGTGCCTCTGCTTCCCCTCTTTCTGGCCCAGCCCCAAGGACAGGTACGGTTAGTTTGGCAAATTGGTTTGTTGGTGTCTTGTACCATGAGGACCTGATCTTCCACCAGGAACCTGGGGAGAGAGGGGACCTGCGGGAGAGCTAAGGAGATAAATTGTCCTGGGATTTATGGCAGCTTGAGGCAGTTTTGTCATTTCAGTGTAATACTATTCACTGAAGGATTTGGTAGAAATATTCTGGCAGATCCCTGATGATTGATTTCAAAGCCTAAAATAATACAAAGTGCTTATTTAGAAAAATAATTGGAAAACATAAATACAATAGTTTTTTTCCTTTTCATTTAGATTTCAGCACTTAAACTCCATGCTTTTTTTTGTCTTCAGAAGGGAACTTAAAAAGCTTTTTTTTTTTTTTTTCAAAGTTCAGTCTTCCAAGTCAATATTTCTGGGGAAAAAAAAAATAGATTCAAATTCTATTCCTATAAGAGCAGCCCTGGCAGGCTGCCTGGATGTTGATGAGCAGGTCTCAAATGTTTGTGCTTTGAATTTGGCTCATTAAACTTCTCAAAGCAGAGATGCTTGTCCCGGCCCTTGAAGCTGGAAAAAGCGATGGATGCATCAGAAAGGAGGCAGTGGGAATGTCTTTGTGCATTAAGCTTTTTAGATATTTCAATTTCTTGAAGCTCAGAAGGTTGAGACTTCTGAGACTCTGATGCTATAAATGACTCATTTGCATAATGCAGGCAACCCAATAGCCTTGGTTATTATTTGAAAGGTTATTCTGCACTTGAAACCGATGTGGCTTTAATGATTTACCTGTTTATATGCCGCTGGTGTATCGGTCATCAGCATTTGGAATGTGTCCCATTGCTTCAAGAATCAGAACCTCTGTGTCTCTGGGTGTTATTGAGGGATATCGATAGATGGATGGACAGGATTTTTCCTGCTTCTTGCTAGAAAGTAACTTTTCCAAAATCAGTGCGAGTTAAACAAGTACATTCTGGGTGTGGGTTGTTTTTTTCCAGCGCTGGATTAAGCTCTGTCAATAACTCCAGCTGGGAGTGACATTTTAAGAGGACTGGATTTTAATTTATATTTTTTTAATTATAGTCAGTGCAGCAAACTGCAGGCAGCAGTGATATGAAGCTGCTCAATATGTGAGGAATGTTAAGACAGCCTGTGACTGCACCAGCTCCAGTGAATAAGCCCTGCTCCACCACAGGCATCTCCTGTGCTCCTCTGCCAGTGGCCCCCTGCAACTGGAGTTTGACTTTCTGCAGCTGCAAAATTCGAGGTCTGGATGGGGAATGAGTCAAAGATAGGGATGAAGGAAGGGAAGAAAACATTTTCAGCTCTCAAATGTGCTACGTGGCTGGGAAAAACAGCCTACAAACGCCTTCACTGAGACCAGTGTAGTGGAAAGGCTTCTGCTTGTGTACGTGTTTGCTCAGGGCTGGCATCTCCCCTTAGCCCTCTCCAGACTAGCTGGTGTGATGCAAATAAGTAATGCTCATCCTGATGGAAAGAGTTGATTAGGAAGCTTTTTTAGAAGGAGAGTGGGAAGAAAACACTGTGCAATGGCAGCTGGGATAGCTGACAGCAGATCAGTGGAGGATCTACATGAAATGCCCATGGGAGTGTTTTTTAAAGCTCTGGGAGTGTTTTTTAAAGCTCTGTAAAATTTCCCCCTTTTCCTTTTCAGGGTTGCAAGAGCAGATGTGAGTCTTTCAAGACTTGTAGACCCATCTTCATCATGCTTTTACTTTGCAGATAGCCTACTTAGAAGTTCTTAACTTCACAAAGACTGTGAGATTTCAAAGAGTTCCTATTTATTTTATGGCAAGGGGTCACTATCTTCTGTCACCCCACCCTGATACTTGACGATGGCTGTTTATTGACCTGCAAAGACAGGAGCTGATGTCCATCTGTCTTCTGAAGTCCTTTGTAACCAAATTGCCACCTGAGACTCTCATATGCGACTGGATGTTCAGTCTGGTGCTTTTAGACCTGTACTGTGGAAAGAAAGTGCACGGGGAGAAGATCTACAAAGGCAGGGTACTCAAAACAAGTGCACTCGAAGCAATATCTTTATTTCAGCTACTTTTCTGAACAGCTGTGGGTGGCTGAGGTACAGCAGGGAAGCAGTCTGCCTAGCAAGAACTTTTTGGTGTGACCTTCATAGGAATGGCTTGGGAAGCTAACAAGACTGGGCGAATGGGTGAGGAGGAACTGGGGGAAATGGTGTTTCTTGCTGCTGCATGTACCTTCCTGCTGTTATTTCAATATTTTTAGGGAAGAAAAGAAGAAATTAAATCCAGTGAAATAGCTCTGCTTGCAGTAAAGCACCTTTTACTTTCCAGTTTTCTTCCCCACTTTCCAGAAATGAGGATGCTATAAAACGATAATTTTTCAGAGATGAGCATGGCCTCAAATTCCTGCTTGGCAATGAACATTCTGAAACTGGATCCTAAAGCAGGGCCCACCATTTTCCTTAACATGGGCAATGCCCACATTTCCAGCCAGGATGGATGTTCTTGTGTGAGAAGTCTTGTTGGCAGTACAGAAGTCTAGCAAAATTATAGCTACAGATCTACTTAACACTCTGTGTCTCTGAAAAAGCTTTGCCAGTTCGATCCAGAACCATAGAATGGTTTGGGTTGGAAGAGACCTTAAAGATCACCTAGTTCCAACCCCCCTGCCATGGGCAGAGATACCTCTCACTAGAAGAGATGCTGTTATTTATCTAATTCCAGCATTATGCTCTCAGAATGTAATAACCTGGGTTTCTATGATTACATGAAATGGAAGGAAAATACAATTCAGGGTAAATATACTGTGCAAAATATTGTTCTGAACACTGGTGCGTTCTTGCCTACCTGAGTGGAGCAGACCTGATAGAGGTGTGGCCTCTTATTAGCAATAATATATAATATTTGCACAATGCAAAAATACCCAAGTATTGCTGCAGGATTAATGACATTCCTTAACTAGCACCGAGACAGCTCATATCTGAAGGTGTTCCTTATATGTAATTAAAATGTCTTCTCTAAAGCAGAGCAAAGGAGTTAAATTCTTGCTACCAACTTGGCAGACTCTTTAGGGATGTTACTGGGGATCCACGCAGGGCTGCAGAACTGCAGGTTGCTCTGCATATGTCTTCTCCAGGGTGCGTAAGGGCTGAAGCCTTCTCAGCACTGGTGTAGCTTCCGTCACCTCGGAACAGTCGTCTCCATCCCCACAGGTGTCCTTGGCATGGACAGACATCCCTGCCAGCAGGCCAGGAGGTCTGTAATCCTTCCAAATGGAACTAGACATACGCATTTCTAAGAGGGAAGACACTAATGTATCTACCAAAGCTTTGAGCCTAAAGCTGATCAACGGCTACTCTACGGCTGGCTTGATCAAATGGCCGTTGAAGATGATGTAAACATCAGACTCCTCGCTATAGATGGCATTCTCTCGCTCCCGCTTGAACATCCTCACCCAGACCTCATCTCCTTCCTGCAGGTCCAGCATGAGGCTCTGGCTCTGCATGATGCTCCGGTCGCTGGGCTGGGCGTAGAGGATGGTCACCTCTTTCTCGTTCTTCATCAAGTGCAGGTAGGTCTCTTTGAAGTTCCAGGTGTGGACGTTGAGGCTGAAGTAGTAGATTCCTGCCACGTAGCAGAAGAATTTCCCCGAGAACATGTTGAAATGTTTGTAGAGGTTCACGAACTCGGTGTCAAAAGTCACGTGCTGAAAGTAGTCTGAGCTGTGAAGGGATTTTCTCCGACCCACTGAGAAAGCAGCATAGAGCTGCTTGCAGGAATGGCCTTGTGGGCCAGGCTGACCTTTCTGTCCCTTCCGGCCATTAAAACCACGTAGCCCTCTTTCTCCTTCTTTCCCAACTGCTCCAGGGTATCCTCTCGCTCCCATTTCACCCTTCTCACCTGTGAGCATAAAGGAAAAACTTGTCAAACACAAGCATATGAAGCCCAAGCTGCAGATGCATCCTGCTGGAGAGAACCAGCAAAGCAGCTTCCAAACCACTGTTTTCCCAGCAGAAAAATCTAGAAGCATTGCTCAGGTATCAGCACCTTCACTCTCAGAAGGATGACAATCCCAAATGGAAGCTTGGCTCCATTGAGCTCGTGGTGCCCGTGTCCAATGGTGGAACTCCACGGCCTGACCAGACTGGTTACACAAATCCAGTATCTGTGAACCCAGACCTTCAGTGCAGAGAAAAGTTACTGATTTTACTGAGGTCTGATTTGGCCTTGGGAATGGTGGTTGGGTTTGTCTGGTCACAGGACTCCTGGTACATCTCCTGTTTTATGTGCTTAACTTTTTGTTTGCCTTGCTGAGACTACAAATAATCCATGGAAAATGTGAGTGAGCATCTTTCCTAGTTTTGAACTGTACCATTTCGTAATTCTGTCATTCTGGTTTTCAGTAGGACCTAACTTGTGCTTCTAACTAGACCTAACCTTCCAGTGATTCTCTTTTTTTTTTTTTGATGGATTAGAGCCTTTTGCCAACTGTTCTCACTTGCACACATTTACAGCCTGTGCCATGTCGCCCCTTGACCTTCTTTTGGGTGAAATGGATGAGTTTCTTGGTGTAAGGAGGAGCACAGTTTACAAAACGACGCTGAGCAAGTGAGATAAATGTTCTCATGGCCACCAGCTTTACCCACCTTTGAGGATGGTGATATCTATAGTGGGCTGGACTTTGGGTACCGAATAGGCAGGGTCGCTGCTCATCCTCGTGTATCGTGAGGAGATGATGGAGGCGGGCTGCTCCGAGGGCCCGCAGCATCGCACGCACGACAGGCGCCGCGGTTCCCGACTCGGCAAACCCTTTTCCAGCGCGGCACCGACGCTAGCCGCGGACGCCAAGAGGAGGAGAAACACGGCGCTCATCTTCAGGGGAGCCAGCTGGACCGAGCAGAGGAACAGAAATGATGAACACAAGGGTACAAATCGGAGCTCCTGATGGGCCATCTGTTAATGTCACCTCAAGGTGCATTGCTCCTGGTTAATTATTAGCTTATCTTGTAGCGGCACCAGGAGACTCCAGGTAGGAAGGGCGCCCCACTGCGTACTGTTTACAAGCAGTGGAAAAGGCAATCCCGGTCTCATTAGCTACAGTTGAACTACCTGACGAGGCACCAGGTGTAAACAAACAAAAAAAATAATCAAACAAACCCCAAACCAAAACCTGTTGGAATCAGAAGCTAAGGCTGAGATGCTTAAAGCTCTCGTAGCGAGCTCTGCTCAAAGCACACTCGCTGCCTGGCTGCTCTTGGAGCAGCCCTTGCGAAAAGTATTGCTCTGTTGGTTTCCTGCATTGTCATCCTGAAAAAATTCAATACTGGATGCAGAAAATGAAACCTTTGGTTTAGATTCTATATTTAAATATTTTTGGGTTTTTTGGAGGGAAAGCCTCGAAGGAAATGAAACTAAGAGATTAAAAGTGCTTGTGTCTTTAGACAATTTCTCAGCCTTTTGTCGGCAACTTCTTTCCAAGGTGTCTTTGCCAAGAGCTCTGTGGCTTTGACCATACTCGTGTGCTCTTCCTAGCACAATTTCTGTGTATGCTTTCCATTTTTATTTTCCACTGTACAGAATGGAAACCCAAATGGCAACAAACAGCCTGAACTGGGATTTGCTCTTCACAAAAGCTAGTTTCTGAGAGAATCTCTTACACTTTTATCTGCTACTGGCAAGCTCACAAAGGCCCTGAATAGCAGGTGGAATCAACAGAGGAAATGCTTCAGATGGAGCAAAGGAGGTGAGGTTTTTTTCTAGCTCCCCACTGGCCTCCTTCCTAGGGAGGGGCTGGAGCTGAGGACAGGCAACTACCTCTTCCTACTGTGTATAATTAGCGTCATTCTACTAATTGCAGTGGTGTTTCACACAAGACAGGTTTTGGATCGATGCCTTTTTGGGCCTTATCCAAAGTCCAATTAATCAGACAGACTCTCCTTGACCTCAGGCTGGGAGCAGCTTTTAAAGCTCCTCTTCTACCAGCTCTAATTCCTGGGATAGGTGAAGAAGGTAGTAGCCAGATGTCCTGGCTTTCAGAAATAGCTCAGTGAACACACAGGTCCCACCTACAGAGGGAGAAGGGGAGAATTCCTGCCTTGAGAGCTCTCCAAAGACTTCACTGGGCACAAAATTAACCAGTTGAGGAAAAAATGAAAGGGGGGGAAAAAAACCCTGTCAGTATGGGACAAGGTATTTGGGTTGTACTGACATTCTTGGGAGATGCTTTCTTCTAGTTTTTACCTGCCCCACAAGAACTGTCATTCACACCTTTTATTACCTGGTGTAATCCAGCTTCCTGGAAACTCGATGAATACTTATTAGCAGCAACATAATAACTTCCTTTCTGACAGCGGTGGAAGTTCTTTCATCAAATCTGTCAGAATTTGAAATGATCTTTCTATTCATAATAGTGCCTCATCCTAGGTAGAAGTCTGATGAGGGATTAATACTCCTTTCATATCAGTGTTCAGGTCTGAAATTCCATTTTCATTAAGTCGTTTTTAATTTTCCTGTGCTTCTTAAGCCGTCTTTGTGCTGCTGAACACGAGCAGCAATGGACTGTGAGTCCAAAGGGACAGCAGATCATAAACAACCAGCTCATTTGTGGCCAGAACAGAAAGTTTGCATCACAGGGAATATGTGGGATCCACATAATATTCCTGAGGTCTCCTTTGCAGTGATTAAAGTTTGTGCAAGAACATACTGGTCTAAAGAAGACCCTGTGTTCACTTAGTCCCAGGCAATCAGGGCCAATATATCATCTTTGGGACTGAAAGGTATTTAGCTCTTCTCAGGAGCGTACGTGGTCAAATAACCTGGAGATAAAGTATAGGGCATTTGATTACGTTATCAGAATGTTAAACCAAAGGATATCATTGCTCATGATACCTTCATGAAGGAGAAAGGGTGTTCATTTAGAGGGGGTGTTCATAATAGGTGAAAGGGAAAGGATTCATAAATATGAAGAAATTATTTTACATTTTTATAGGCCATTATTCTCCCTAAGGGGAAAGACTTTCCTATTTTTAGAAGTGACTTAAGGAGGGAAACAATAAAAAAAAAAAGTCCAGGTGAAAAATCATCATTCAGGTTGTGCACATTTCACATTATGGTAATTCAAGTTCCCATTGAAGGAATTGTGGCCACTTGCATGATTCATGAGGAGCAATTACTCAAGTTATTGGCTAGAAACTGCATTTGGGGAAAAAAATAACTGAAGCAAACAATGCCACAATCCAGTCAGCTTAGGAAATCCTAGAGCTGACACCCCCACACCACGTTTTCCTTCAGAAGTTAGTGAAGTTAGTTCACTAAAGGGGCAGAAATATGTATTTGGTTGTCACATTTGTGGTTAGGTGAAACCTTAATGATGTAGCTGAATAAACAGAGTTTCAGAGCTGCAGACTTCTCATGACAGACAAGAAAGGGCAGGAAAAAGTAGTAATAGGAAGGAAAGAGGTGGCAAGAAAGGAGTCCGAGAGAATTGCGAGAAAAGAATGATGCATTCAGTAATATGGGATTACGTTTGAAAGACATCCAGCACAAACCCAGAAAACCCTTAAATCAGAAAAATCCAATGTGCAAAAAGAAAGGAAACAGACCTGGTGAAGATTTCCTTGTACCAAGATCATGTCCATTTGGAGAAAAGAAAAATTCCAGAGGAGAAGGAAATACCGCTCTTGTGGTGGCGATGGTGAAGTCAAATGTGATGCCTTAAAAAAAAAAGAAAAGAATTATAAAAAGGATGAAGCTCAGAATTCAAGATCTCGAAGGTAAACCAGGAGGCTGCTTTCAGCTGTTTGTTTTTTATTTCCCTTAAAGGCAATGGTTGTGACCTGATTTTGTCAGATGTGGCGAGGACGGATTTGACTTCAGCCACAGAGGTTTGTCCTCTTCAGAAGATGGCAAATGACAAACTGGGCTTAGCTCTGGTCAAGACTCACTAGAGCACAGGCTGGGAGGCTGAATGTCCATATTCAGGGACATCCATCCTCCTTCCCACCACCCAACATACTCCTTTAGCGCCTGAAATGATGTATTAGTACCACACCAAATGCCCTAAGGCTGCAAAATTGAGCACGTCCCTCCTTGGTCTTCCTTCGCAGACACCTCTCTAGAGACAGACAGGAGCATCCTGAAAGCAACGGATTAAAACTGGAAGTATAAATTATTGCCTTTGTTGTCCATCCTGGGAAGCAGTAAATTGCAACCAGGCTTGATTCAAAAATCTTATTTTTCCTGTTGGATAGAGTAACCTGGAGATGATGTCAGATATGCAGACATCCTAACGGCCAGGAGGAAAACTTCTCTCCTGTCTTTGGAAACTTTGCAGCCCGTAAATGTTTCACCCAGGGACAAGAAGAGGGTCTCAGCCCTCCCTCTCTCAGACCTGTTTTTGCAGTTGATCTGCTTTAGCTCTGCTTCATTTTGAAACAGTTGATTGGCAGTTGCTGAGTTTGAAACGTTTCCGTTGAAAAGCCTGTGGCGACGTGTAGAAAAATGTAAATTATTTTGATGCTTCTGACACTTCTCACAAAACGCCTGCGGGGCAGCGAGCTCACCACGAGGCACAGCCTGTTTGGTTGCAATAGCTCATTTCAGGAGAAATGGTTTGCTCTTCCCAGAACACTTCCAAGCCTCCCCACTCCAAAGGCATGAAGCGCAGCCCAGCCTCTGCAAGGAGAGCCGGGATGAAATCCCACAAACCAGGGAGGTGATTGAGTCGTCGTCCCTGGAGGTGTTTAAAAGCTGTATAGATGAGATACTTGGGGATACGGCCTAGTGGTGGGCTTGGTAGAGCAGGTTTAACGGTTGGACTCGATGATCTTAAAGGTCTTTTCCAACCGAAATGATTCTGTGAAACCAGGTGTGAATTTAACCTGGTGCTAAGGAAGAAATTCTGCATGCGCTAAATGGGGAGAAAATTTATGAGTGATGAAATACGACATCTGAGGCTGATGTGAATTTTGGTGAATTTTGGTGCTGAGGATGGCTGGTGATTGTGTTCCTGGTAACATTACAATATATGTTATTGTTGGAGAGCTGTTTGAATGTAATGAAAGGTTTCTTTGACTGAAGCCACCCTTTGGCTAAGGCTTAAAAAGACTGTCTGCTTTTTTTTCTGCCCCTTTTCTTCCCCTCTGAATTTCTGAGTAGAAAGACAAGATGAAAATATTACTAAAAGGGATTGTTTATTCAGATATTTCTGCCTGGCCCCAAATAATAGGAAAAAGCCAGCGAAAATACCCATCTCCTTGCATTAAATCCAAACACTCCCGTTACTCAGACCCTTTTGAAAGGGTGTGTCTGTTTTTCAACCAGAGTTGGCAACTCAAACCTTTTAACAGCTGCTGCCTCGTGCTGCTGGTGAGGATGCAATGCCCAAACCAAGGACACTGTTGTCTCCCATGCCCAATCCATGCCAAAACAGATGATTAAATAACATATTTTCGCTCTGCCCTGACCTTGGAAGTATCTTAATCTAAATATAATCCATCAAGCTTTTTATTTACACATATTTTTACCTTCTATGAATAACCTGCATTGAAAGTGCTGGTTTTCCAGCAACACCTTGGCAAGCCCAGTGCCTGCTAGCAAAAAAAGGAAAAAAAAAAAGCTGAATTCCTCCCACACAGGGCTTTAGAGGTGCCACAAACCTTTGCTAGGGTAAGGCAGAAACCATTAGTTCCAGTTCAGGGAGTTAAATGATGTGATTCTTTCTTCTTGTGTGGAACTCCTTATTTAAATCTATTTTCTTGACACTATTTCAGCTGGAGAGAGCACTTTGATTGATTTTCCTTTTTTTTTTTTTTTCTGGTTCATGATTGAGTTTAATCTTATAGCTCAAGGTAGACAGCTTACGTACGAGGCACATTTGCTCATGCAAAGCTTTTTAATCATTCCGTGTACCTGAAGAATTTTAGCACTTTGACATAAGGTAACACACCTGGGTGATTGAAATGATAAGAAACCCCTGCAATAGCTGCAAAAATAGCTTCTTTGCTCTGCACACAGAAGGAATGAAGCAAGAAGGCAAAGCAAATTAGTCTGGAGGCTGGACCAGAAGGGTTTCCCTAGGGTGGGCAATGTGGAGTCTGCAACCAGAACCCTAATCTTGGCCAAATCTTGTCCATTGGTGCTGCCAGAAGCCCCTTATAGATTCTATAGGTTGTGCCAAAGGTCCAGATCTACCTCAATCTAGCCCAGCCCATGTTTTCACTGGGTACACTGGAAAGACCTCACCTTACAGGGATGCTCGAAGAATAAATCCCACTAATAAGCGTGCTGAGCTCACACGCTGCGGTATTGAGAGTTCACGAGGCAGAAATCGCTCTTGGATCCCCGAGCGGCACGTTAAATTTCTGCTAATGTTCTCCTTCCTGTTATTCCTTGGGATTTATTCAGGAAAAGTCATCTATGACTCTCTTTGCTTTAAATTCACAGGACACCACCAACCACTGCCCGTTTTAATTAGTGACAAATCTTGCCTGAAAACCCAAGGGGGCAGTTAAGACCCAAACCTTTCTTGTGCCGCAGAGATGGAAAACACATGGATGTGTCAGCCACGAACCTTGGCATCGCTCCAGAGATGGAAAATATTCCTCTTCTGCTTTTTTACCTTTTGTTTTTCAAGCCTCGACCTCCTCACCGCTCCAGTGCTCCTTGCATTGCCAGCAGCAGGAAACGAAGCATCATGAGGGCCGGGTTTGTCTGGACACTGGACTTCCTTTTGGAAATTATTTGTCCAGGAGTTTTTTTTTATTTTCTTCCCCAGGAGGATCTAAAATTTCTCCATGAGCAGCACAGTGTGGAAAAGCCCAAAACTCTGACAGAGCTTGTGCATTTTCCAAGGTAAAACTGGGACAGCTTAGGGGTTCTTCTGCCTGCAGTGCCAGAGCTGAGCATGGGGCAGCTCGTCTCCGACACGATGCTGCAGAGATGCTTTGCTCGAGCTGAGCATCAGGAGCCCATCTGCAGCCATGAAGTGACTTAAGGGCTCACAGGCAAGGATATTTGGATCTCGAAAATACCAATGTGATTTCAAAATTTCCGCTGTCTGTAGTGGTTTGCAGATGACCGACGTTAACGGCCTCCTGTCCGCAGTGTTTATACAACGCACTGGGGTGGTGCAGAAGAAGGTTTCGGGAGTGTTGCTAGAGACAGCTGGGATGGTTCAAACCCTGTGAGTTGTGAGTGGGACGGGAATGGAGGCATAGCCAGGATCTGGCCATGGAGAAGTGCAAGACGCATCCATATTCGTAATGTCCGGGGTGAACCTTTGGTCAGTGAGTTTGTAGCTTCTTTTCTAATTATCTGGTTTGGTTTTTACTTTCTGGTGTGTTTTGGGTTTTGGGTGGTTTTTTTTTTAGCATGTGTCTATTTCCAGTGTGAGTGAATTTTCCCAATTCCTCTGTCTGAGAGGAGCTGTGAAACATCTTCAAGCGCTACTTGGACGTGTCCCTGAGCAGCAGCAGCAGCAGCTCGTGAGGTCACCACTTGCTTTCTCCAGCAGTGATTTCACCTGTATCAGGCTGGGAAGAGATGAGGATCCCAAGCAAACATCCCTTCCTGTTACCTGCACATGCTTAGACCTGGGGTCATTGTATGGATTTAAGGCAGTCCCCTGCAGGCACTACAGGAGGAGAGGCTGTGCCGGTATGGAAATGGTCCTGGGCACCTGCACCTTTGGATGGTACAACCTTCCCTGGACTGTGACAGGGGCTGTTATCATACTTATCTCAGCACTGACAGGGAGCAAAAGGATATTTGCTGGTTCTTAAGCAAACATCTCTGCCCTCTTTCCTTCTCCTCATCCCTGCCTGCACCTCCAGTGCCAAGAACATGCCTGTACTGTCCTGGACATGGCCCTGCTCCGGGCTGGGCGGCTCCTTGAAAGCGATCCCATCTCCAGAGCAAGCCCAGATGGTGATTCAGCCCCAGCGGCCAAGGCACGGGGCAAGTTACAGTAAGTCACTCCCGGGGCAGCTTCTCCAATGGAACAAATCACCCTGCCGAAGTGGACGGCACCCAAATCTCCTTTGCCCTTCCCAGTAGCAAAGCAGCTTTGCCGTGACTTGCCGCTGCTGACTCAGTCGCTCCAGGAATTTGGTTTTCTATGTGTCCAAATAAAGCAGGGAGAGGTGTCCCTGCAGCAGGTCCTGTGTGGTGATGTCCTGGCTGGCTGGGTGGGACCACCAGGATGCGGGTGCTGGCAGCTGCAGGACCATCCCGTCCCCGCTGCAAACCTCACACTCACGGCTTGGGAATGAGCAGCGCGTTTCAAACGGCTGCAGTTCCCTGGAGATGGTGGAGAAGCAGGATCCCCTGCAAGTTTCCATGTCAGCAGAGGATGCCAGGAAACTGCTCCTTCCTGCCCTGGGCTCCAGCAGCAGTGGGGGACCCTGCATCACATTGGGAACCATCCTCATCCCACTGCTCAGCCATGGCTAAGGGCAAGATCAACCTAGAGGAAAGCGTCACTCTGGAGGGCAAAGGGGGGTTAATGAAACGGCGAGTGTTAGTAGGAACAAATTAAAGCCAGCTCAGCAAGAACCTGGCCTTGCACTTCTTTCACCTGCTGCAGCAAAGCACAAAAACAGCGAGAGGAAGCAGCGAGGGCAGAGACCACCTCTTTTTATGACTCACCCAAGCAATCTGCTTCTGCAAGGTGGGAAAAATTGCTCCTCATTGCAAGAGTACATTTCCCCCACACACACACTTTTTCAGATCCGTTTAACTTACCTTGTAGCTCAGAACTCCTGTCTCTTACTTTCCTTGCTGTCTCTTAGCAGGATGCATAATATGAAAGGTGCCGTTCACTCCGGTTTTTTAGTTCTCGGTGGTGGCTGCAGCTTCTTAGCTGGAGTCCAAATGAAATACTGAAACTCAGTCTGGCTCCTTATAAAACCCAGCAGCTAAGTTGTTTGCAAAAGCAGGAGTTGTTTTATTTTTCTTGTCTCTTTGCTTGCATCAACTCGTGCTGGGTTCCTGGGCTTTTGTCCTTGCTATAGATTCCTTACGACTCACAGCCAGTCCGGCAGTTTGCTCGGTGCCTCTCACAGTGATGGAAATGAAAACTAAAAAAAAAAAATCGTGAATAAAAAATGTAAAAAAAAAAAAAGGGATCAAAAACCACAGACCCAAAACCACATCCAGTGTTCCAGCCAAGAGAGAAAGTGCTGGGATCACATGGAAATAATTATTCTTTGGGAGATTTCAGCATCTTTTTAAGCAGGAGAAAGGATTAAAGAAAAACCCCAAATCAAGCCACAATAAGAGCTCTGGGTTTTGTGCATGAGCTATAAAGGTGGCAAAAGCATTTTGAAGGGGTGTGTCTGTGGAAACTGCCCCTGCAGTGACCCTGGGAGAAGGTGTAGGTGTGTGTCCAGGAGCCTGGGGACAAGGGCAGATGTCCCCCACACTGTCCCGTGCACCTCCCTGCTGAAAAGCAAAGCACTTTGCTCCTGCGTGAGAGGATCTGGGCCAGACTCAGGAAGGTGATGTGCAGCTGGAATACACTGGTTTTCCTCCCTGCTTCATGGGTTATGGGGATAGTGCCTCATGCTGAACCATCCATGGCAGGATGCGCTGAGTATTGGCTTCCAAGGAATGGGAGAGGAAGGGAAGGTCAAAAACAAGCACAGACGTGAAACTTCCTCGGTGTGTGTTTGCAGAGAGTCCTCTCCCAGCACTGCTGGCCCTGAGGTTTGCACTGACTTTTCCATGACACCCAGAAATGGCTGGAGAGCAACTGGCCATTATTTCCCATTAACTGGGAGTGAATTACTGATTCCTCTGCCTGACTGCAGCAAGTACCGCTGGTGTGCAACGAGATTTGTGCAGGATGGGAGGCTGGAGACCATCTCTGAAGGAGGCTGAGCTGAAGGCAACATTGGAGAAGCCATCCAACCCTGTCCTGCCCATGCCAACTCATCAACAGAGCAGCACATGATGCTCCTGGCCATGTTTGAGTCACTTGGGAGGCTGATGGTGACTGTGGAGAGAGGAGGCTGCAGAACCAAGCACAGCATCACATACTGCTGTGGAGGTTGAGCTCTTCTCCCAAGGAGCAAGCACCAGGACAAGAGGAACTGGCCTCAAGTTGCCCCAGGGGAGGTTTAAGTTGGAGCTGAGGAACTATTTCTTCCCCTCCAGGTTGTCCAGGCCTGTCCCAGGCTGCCCAGGGCAGGGCTGGAGTCCCCCCGATCCCTGGAGGGGTTTCCAAGGCGTGGAGATGTGGTGCTGAGGGACAGGGCTCAGTGGTGCCCTGGCAGGGATGGGGCAACGGTTGGACTCCATGATCTGAAAGGTTTTTTCCAACCCAAACCATTCTATGACTCTATGATTCGATGATTCAAGGATTCGATGATTCCACGCCAGCAGATAATGTGGGCTGTAGCACAGGTTGCGCTTATCCAAGGGACGGCTGAGACAAGGTCACTCAGGACAGCGTGGAGCAGACACGGGGGTTTCAGATCTGGCTGAACATGGCACAGCGCCCCGGCCGGGGAGCAGAGCGGCTCTGCACGAGTTTCTTTGGGTTTAATGCCCACAATTTCTGAGCTGAAATTGCACACTTGGTCATTTTCAGCCCTTGGGAAAAAAAAACAAACCCCGTTGGTGGTTTATTTAAAACCAGGTTTGTCTCTGAAGTGTTTGTTTGTTTATCTTCCTTCTTTTTTTTCTTCTTTTTCTGTTTTGCAACCTCCTCCATTAATTCTAGAAGAGAAAGTTAAAAGAGAGGAGTACAAACTCCAGCATCATTCCTGCACGGAGACTGAAAAAGAAAAGTGATACTTTTGATTGTCCTGAGAACAGCAGGAGGGGAAAGGTGTGTTTTGTCCTCTCCCAGTGCCCTTCTCCACTTCAGGTCACAACTCAATGCTTTAAATATTCCTCCCCTGCAGTCCTCTCACTCTGCTGCCTGCCCTGCACCAGCCCCAAGCACTTCCACACCTCACCATGTCGTGCCTTCATTTTTTTTGGAACCTACCTCTGCCTTGTGTAAGGATGTGAGACCACCTTGGCAACATCTCTGCTTTTTCAAACCGCCTTTAAAGCCTCCCCTGGCTCAGCCAGGCAGGGGACATCTCAGCTGAGCCCCTCAGAAAGGTCCCCCAGCTCTGCTCCAGATTCCGATGGTCCCCAGCTCCTAAATGCTCTGCTGTGCCACTGCCCAGCACTCACTCATCCTCCATAGCTCAGAGCCCTGGATTAGAAGCAGGGAGATGCCTGTCATGATGGAGAAGTGTCCATGAGTCACCCTCCGGTGCTGGGTTCCTCCAGCCCTGCCTTTCTGGAGCTCCCCGTGTCCCCCATCCTCATCCCCATCCCTTCCCACCACACCGGTGGTCCCCATTCCAGCACTACATAGACAGGCAGGAACAGACTGTGCCGGGCAGAATCCACCTGGGAACGGGCACATGGAGCAGTAAGGGGGAGGGGAATGCGGCTGCAGCCTTTCCAAAGCTGCCAGGAAAAGAAAAAACTACCTCGTCCTTTTGGAGGGACCTCAAACAGGCTCTAAGAAAAGAAAAGACTATGCCTCACAAATGCCAACCAAAAGCCTTTCCTGGCATCTTTTCTCTTCTGGATTAAACACCAAATTTGTGTACTCTTTCCTCATCTGTTGTGTTTCCCAGATACCCTCCTCTTGGCACTGATCAGCACCTTTCGTGGAAGGGAGAGTTTCCTCCGTGTGTCCTACACCGGTGCCTCCAAAGCCACCCCGCTGGGATTTGCTGCATTCGTTTCCTCGGTCCCACAAATCCCCTGAAATCCAGAAGCAAATATTCTGCATTAACATGTCTATGTCATGGTCCCTAGAGCCACCATACAGGTGACATTGATGCCTTTCCAGGATTTAGACCCATCTACCTCCCAGAGGCAGATCAGCAGCGTGTCCTGAGCACCCTGCACACACTTCTGAGAGTTTTCTTCCTTCCTTTCCCATCCAGCAAATATTTATAATTGGAACACAATTAGTAAGTAGTATCTCTTAGCCCTGCTGAGCCCCGGGAGCTGCTTTGCATCGAGCACGTCCTCGCAAGAAGAACCAACTCAAACAAAAGCACAAAGGCAACTGCCAAAGCACTTGGAGCAGAGGGATGGAGCCCTGGAGATTGGAGTTTGGTTCCCGTCTCTGCAGCCGATGGCGTGGGGTTTTGGGAAAGCTCCCCTCCACCCTCCTGGGGCTGGCACGTCTCTTCTCCCATTCTTCATGGCCTATTTTTAGGCTAAAGGGAAAAAATGGCTAATGGGAGTGCAACTGGGCAGAGCTCTGGTTTCCCAGGGGGGGTTGTGGCAGCTGCCGAGAACTTACTTGCATGGATATAAAAATAGTTTATCGATGTAAGTCAGTAGAAAGAGTGTGTGGGGCTCTGAAAATTATCTCAGCTGGTCAAAAACTGTCCCAGACAGGTCTGTACATGAGATTTTTATTTTAATTCTGAAACTTAGAGTAGAAGAAAAATGTTTTGGGAACCAGAGCCTGGCATCAGAGCCGGTGTCTCCAGGTTAAACAGGTTTTCTGCCTCTTAAAACAACAGCCTCCTCTTTTGAAATAATAATCACATTCAAGGAAGAAGGATATTTCTGTTTATGCAGTTGATTTATAAAACTTGGGTTTTGTCCAAAAAGCGAGTAACAGGAAAAAAAAATGAAAAAAAAAAAAAATCAGTTCTATACACTGCTAAAGGTTTGTAGCAAATTAATAAGAAACTCTGTGTGCGATGGAGCAGCAAGTTCGGGAGATGCTGAGCCCACCTGCCTCTGCTCTGCAAGGGGGGCAGTGAGAGATGAGACAACATTCAGCTAGAAAATGGACACACACATTTCTTTTTAATTATGTGACACCCTCTTGCTCTCAACAACTCCCTGACAGCAGGGTGGAGCCGGGAGGGGTTCAATCTTCCAACGAACAAGTGACAAGATGAGAGGAACTTGCATCAAGTTGGCCCAGAGGAGGTTTAGGTTGGAGCTGAGGAACAATTTGTTGCCCTTTGGGGTTGTCCAGGCCTGTGCCAGGCTGCCCAGGGCAGGGCTGGAGTCCCCCTGATCCCTGGAGGAGTTTCCAAGGCGTGGAGATGTGGTGCTGAGGGACAGGGCTCAGTGGGGCCCTGGCAGGGATGGGGCAACGCTGGGACTCCAAACTGGGAAAGGTTTTTTCCAACCAAAATGATTCCATGATTCTATGATTCTATACTCAGTTAATTGCTGAAGTGCTCAGGCTTTTAGGAAGCATGACTTGAGGATGAGCATTTATGGTTGGGAAAGGACACCCGGAGCACCCCCCGACAGGAGCTCTCGCTCCAGGCAGCCACTCTTAGTGACCCTGTGCTGAACTGGGGCTGTGGTCAGCTGGAAGGTGCTGGGATGTGGGAGCTTCCGTGCTCTGCAAACGCATTTCCCTGCGTGGTCAGGCCTCAGTCTCAGCCCTGCTTGAATAAAAAGACATTTAAAATACCTCAGCTGATGTCCACAGGCACATTTATCCTTTCTCCTGTTAAATGAAAGCATATCTTCTAATCTTTTTAGCTTTCAAACATTCTCTCTATATAATGGCTGAAGTTATTTGAGTTGTAACCAGCTCTTTAAACCAAAAAAAAACAAGCATTTTTTAGATGGATTTTTCCACTGCACTGATCTCAGTGCAAGTAACTTGTGTTTGCTCTCCCCTCCCGCCCAGGGCTGGGTCTCTGTGCCGTGACAACGTCTGCACCACGTGGCAGGGACACACACACAGACCATTCCTATGGAAACATTAAATATTCAACTAACTTTCCTCCCAGCTTTCTGCCGAGGCATCGTTTCGGGTAAGAGCAGCTCTCCCCTCCTCCCAACGTGCCCAAAACGCAGCCAGACCTCTGTGGTGTTCAGCTGAGAGCCTGGATGATGTGCAGGGAGCTCGGGGGGAGGGGGGGTGTCTGTGCAAGGAAACAAACTCAGAATCTCTCCAGAATGAAGTGGAAAAAGTGAAGAGCAGCTCCCTGTGCACTACTAGGGCAGGCAGGCAGCCCAGCAAGGGTTTTCAAAGCCTCAAATAGAGTAATCCCCAACTGATGGTGTAATTCAATGCTATAATATATATATATATACACCATATACACTATTACACTATATATATAGTGTAATTTAATGCTATAAAGTATATATATATATACTTTTACAGCATGTGACGTAAAAGGTGGCTTGGCTTATTCTGCACAAAACCTGCATTAGTTAGAGTGTTATTACTGGGCACTGTCCCTGCCTTTAGACTCTCCAGCTCCTTTACTTTGCTCCAGGATCTCATAGAAAGTCCAGAGCACCTTGCCAGCTGGTAATCTGTTTCTCAAAAAACTGGGAAGAGGTGGATTCAACCAGGCAGACCGATTGACCTAACAACATCTCATGCTCACAAAGCTCAAATCCCGTTCCCCAGCTGTTTGGGACAGATCCTGATCCTGGGATACATGAGTGGCTGGACATCTGTCATTAACTGACAGGATGGTTTTGCAGTTGCTGGTGTTTAGAATCACAGAATCATAGATTCATTTAGGTTGCAAAAGACCTTCAAGATCAAGTCCAACTGTCAACACACCACTGCCAACACCACCACTAAACCGTGTCCCTAAGTGCCACGTCTGCACGTCTTTTAGATACCCCCTAATGTCCGATTGTGACAGAGTGGCCCATATCAGATGGGTTGGTTTGTACCATCCGGGATCTATGCCTGCATGATCTGCCTTGCTGGGAGAGCTTCTGCACCTTCTTGAACCAATCACCCCGTTATCCACATTTCATGTGCAACTGTGGAAACTGGATGAGCAAATTAAGTGTCCAGTTTAGAGACGTGTTATTTAAAAACCCAATCCAGTGACGGACCCAAATCAAAATAGCTCCTTCCTTGGCACGGCACCAGCATCCAGTGCTCAGGTAGGTTCATCACACTGACCAGAGTTGTACAGAAACCAAAATGAGCTGAGAAGGAAAGTATTTCTCTTTGTTGTTTCGTTTGCAAGACAAAAGAAAGTTTTGATTTTTCACTCGCACTTCCTTTCCAGTTTCTAGTTTACTTGTAATTATGTGGTGCTGAGCAAATAGATGATGCTTTACCTTTTTGCAAATGGCTTGGAAGTTTTGTTTAATCCCTTGGTAGGGTTCACCTAGTATGTCATTCATCACACTGCTGCTCTGCATTCCAGCAACTGGGCTCATTTAATTTCCTAGGCTGAATGAAATGGCTTTACCACGCCTGCTTATACAGAAGTAATGATGGGTAGAGCCACGCAGCACATAATAATTGCTGTTTTCCAGAGAGAGATGCATGCAGGTTATCAGAATAATCTTTAAAAAGTTAGAACTCATGAGAGTGAGACAGGCTGTGGGCAATAGAGTAAAATGATGGAGGGTGGTTTTCTTCCCAGCTTCTTTTTTAAATCTCTAGTTTTCAGCTTCAACTGGTGGTTGAATCACTCGGCTGTGGGGCACCACGCTCCCTCTCCCCACAGCTGCAGGTCCTGTCTCTTCTTGTGGGCAAAATGTCCCCACATCTACATCCCCAGGAAGTGTTTCAGTGTGTTCTTGGCTTGAGCCTTTAACTCGCTCAGCCCCTCATAAAAATGTCAGTCTGAAACCCACCTCTGCCAAAGATTGTTTGTTAGGAAAGGAAACTGAAAATAAATTGCAGCAATTGTTCACCGAGGAGATAAGTGCAAGCGGTGGGTCCAGACAAGCCCTTTCGTCTGAGGACATGTTTCCTCAGCTCAACCCCACCAATTCCATCAGCGCCTTGACACGTGTCAGTCACCCCAACGCAATCAATACGCTGACATTTCACATCGTCCTCGCAGACCTTTCCTCAGCACAGAGGAGCTCAGGCTGCCTTTGCCCAGAGGGTTTCACCCCACGACCCACCTCTCCCTTCTCTCCATCCTCCTCCTGAGCCCAGGCAGCTCAGGCTGCTGAGCTCGGGCAGCGTTTCTGCTCTTGGATGGCTCGTGGCTCTGGTCGTCTCCTATTAAACACTTCCTGGCTATCACTGCTCAGACTTCACACTTATTCCCTGCACCGTGGCAGACAGGGCTGAAACTGTCAGAGAATTTTAATTCCCTGATGGCAGTTGCAGAAGCGATGTGGAAGAGCTGGCTGAGCTATCAATACAGTCAATCTGTCCCCTCTGCTCCTCTGAGAATTATTGTTCATTTCTTAAATTGAGGCTGTTTTATGAAGCCAGAGATTTGTGCTCTTAACATTTAAAGATTAGCCAGGCAGAGAGTTTCCCAAGAGCAAGGACCTGTGATTTAAAAGTGGGAACCAAAATTACTCACATGGCTCTGGAGCCACATCATTCATCGAGCCGTGAACACATCTGACAGGAATCCACCTGCCCGTGGCAGTGAGGAGTGGTGATTTCCACTAGTCTGGTATAATTTTGGAGGCTGGTTTGTTCAGGTTTTCTTTCATATTGATTTGAGCCTCGTTTTTAAACTGATGCAACATTGTCGGTAGTATAAGATCTGGATGGGAAGAGGTCTCTGGCCGTTCAGCTGGAGCCATCTGCTCAGGTGGACCCAGCACCGGGAGCAACCACACAGATCTTTATTCTGTGGTGGCTGCCAGGCTGAGGAGCTCAGCTCAACCCTCTGTACCCACAGCTCACAGTAGCCAAGAGCTTCATTTTTCTTCTTGTATCTGGAGAAAAAAAGGAGGAAGGGCAGCGGGTAACATGGATCTCCAGGAGCACTTGACGTTGACATACACCAGGAGTATTTTTAGCATCTAAGTGCACTTTTTCTTGGCCATTTCATGACACCCGAGACCACTCCTACACCATCAGTCTGAGGGTAATCATTTTATGACAGACAAGGGGAGGCATGGGAAGGCTCCAGGATTTCTCTCCGTCGGCACAGTACAACAGCAGCAGACCTGGGAATAAATCTCAGCATCTCCCCAGTGCAGCCTCAGGGGTTGTCAGCCCAGCAATGGGTCAAGGCCTGGCTGCTAATTCTTGAGCAGGTTTAAGGGAGACACCTTTGTAAGGAAGGCAGGCGATGCATCAACTCCATAACGACGGCGTTCCCGGCGTCCTTCCCAGCTTGGGCCGGCACAGCTCCCATCCATCATCATCTTCCAGAAGAGGCTGTGGTATAGTAACTTCAAGGCAGCAATTTCAAGAGCAGTCTGAGGTCGGAGCACCAGGAATATTTCAAAGTGAAGGCGAGAAATGCACATTTTCACCACCTGAACCTCTTACTCGTTGCAGACCAGAAGCTGCAGCCCTTTCCTGAGCCTCACTCACACAGCACTCCAAGCCTCCAATGTACAGGAGTTCAGAGGTCTCGTTCAGCTGGAGCGGTGCCCTCAGTTGTCAAATCTTTGGGGCTTGATGCGACTCTAAGGGTCAGTTCTCAGGATGGGCACGGGCAGTTTGGTGTCTCCCAGTGCCACAGTGCAATGCTGCCTGAGCAATTCACAGCCTTCCTTGAATTTACCTCCCTGAAATTTCACTTCCACAGGCCAGGCAACTGGTACAGATTGGTAAAAGCAATTTGTAGAATCTGTTGAGTTTTTGGCAAAGGAGGGCACCGAGCTGGAGCTCTTCTGTTCCCCGTGGCCTCTGAGTGAGGCTATTGATAGCCGGAAAATGGATAAGTAACAAAGCAAAGAGTTTTGACCGGACATCTTGATACTGAGAAATTTGCCTTTGATGGGAATTCTGCCCTCTGAAATGTTTTGGGGAGTGGCAACGATCTCCATTCAGGATCTCTCAGATTAATGAATGTCAGGCTGGTTTGAACGGGGTCAGTGTGGCAACTGGGGGTTGATTTTGCTTTCTCCTTGGCAGTAGCATAAGAGCAAAGCTGCTGGTGATGCTCACTGGTGTTGCTACAGCTGAAAGCCTCCTATGGGCTGCCCGTGTGTTTTAAAACCCTCTCCTTGCACAACCACCACGGATCGAAGGAGCAATTGTGGCGAGATGCTCCTGCGCTCAGACTACCTGTCCTTTGTTAAATAAAAATCCCGGATCAAATACCCGGGATGAAGAAAAAGCTGCCGGAAGCAAAGCCCACGGCCGATCTTAGCGATGCTGGGCATTAGGCTGGGTCCCTGTCTCAGGGCTGCCGGTCCTGACACGGGACCGCAAAGAGGAGAAAATATCTGCCAGGGGCATCGCGTGGAGCACGGGCTGAAGAGGCACAGACCTGCTTGTCCCTGAGCAGCAATTGCCAGCAGACAGATGTTTGTCTGGTCTGAAGTTACACTGCCTACATGCCTGGAAAAGCCTTATAAATAGCAGCATTTCGATCCCCTGTGGCTTTGCATATTCAGGTCCCACCGAAAGGCACACAGGTGTTAGACGAAGCGAGCTGGAAAAGGGTAGTGGGCAGAAAGCTCTCCTCCCCTGTGTGCTGGTCCCAGAGCTGCTGCAGCCAGGCTCAGCACGAACAGGGGCTGTTTGCCATGTACAATGGGCTCGTTATGAGCTGCTGGACCTCGAGGAGTCCTATCCGTGCTGCTTTCTATGAGTAGCATGTTGTATAGGCAAACAAATGTCATCTAACATTCTGGGGAGAAAGAGGGAGACAGCCAGGGCAACTCACCCGTGGGGTAACCTGAAACATCCTGCATTATGATTTAATGTGATGGAAAGCTACAATTAACGGTAATTAAAGCAGCCTCATTGCCTCACCGAGAGCAGAGCTGCTGTCAGTTCCATTTTCTTACCTTTCCATAACACCGACACGCTGCAATTCAGCAGATTAATACTCCTGGCACGAAGTACTCTCCACATTACACTGATAATTGGGCATTGAGGATTTATAACACTGCAGTGGGGCCCAGAGGCACCCCCGGCACTGAGGTCCCTTGGATAGGGGTGTATTTATTCAGGATAAAACATCAGAGCATGGAGAGTGCAGATGCGGGATGTGCCCGGAGTGACACAGTTCCCTTTCAGGGCTGGGATAAATCCACCTTCCTCTGATTTACCGGCAGTGATGGACCCATTAAAGCACAGAGCCTGTTGCCTCCAGGGACTGCAAATGGAGTAGCATTTGCTGCTCTATGTCCTGAAGAGTCTCAGTGACATTTCTGGGCTGCGTCTCAGAAAAAACGCTAATAAAAGGATAAAACCCAGAAGTTATTATAAAGCACATCTCATAAATTTTTGTCTCAGTCAGTGAGCATCATTGGCCTTCCTGGAAAGAGATTTAAGACCCCTTTTCATATCCTTTGTGAAGCTGATTTCCCTGCAAACTATTCCACGTGGAGATAAGACACGTAACGGGCACTCTGCCTTAGGATGAGCGCGCGCGCTTCGCTTCTCCGTCGGGCGATAACAGCTCCACTCTGTGTTTGGTGCCGTCGTGTGCAAAGCGACTCATTCTCATCAGTGACAAACCATATTCAACGAGCAGAGATGCCCTGTTCCTGCAATTAAATGAATGTTCTCGCCCTAGAGAATCCAGAACCTCACCTCATTAGTGCAGCCGGTTCCTTGCTGATGCCATGACTGGATACCGAGGCGAAACTTGGGCTGGTTTGGGACATGTTATTAACTGAAAGAAATCTCTGTTGCAAGGGATGGATTCCTATCTGCAGGAATCTCGACTCTTTCCCTGAAATCAATCATCTTCAGGGATTAATACAGCTCTTGTTATGAGAGTGTCAAAGCCCCTGACAATCGCGTTGTATCTGCACACTCCTGGGCTTGGCCAGGAGCTGGATTCACCCACGCAGGAAATTCCACCCCATTGGCTTCTTATGTCGAAGCAGAAAGGAATTAAATGTAAAGAAATGTTGTGATTCAAATGCAAACCTGTCTGTGAAGTTCAAACTTCAAAAAATCATAGGAGCACAGAATCACAGGTGGAGAGGGACCTTTCAAGCTCATTGAGTCCAACCCCCCTGCAGGGAGCAGGGACATCTGCAACTAGAGCAGGTTGCTCAGAGCCCCATCCAACTTCCCCTGGAATGCTTCCAGGGATAAATATTGGTGCATAGAATGAAACTAGTTCATTTCAGAATAATAAGAACCAGACTCATTCCCTCCTGGGAGGATCAGAAGAGGGCATTTTGACACGGAGTGACTTTCTCAGCTCCTTCACAGAGCAATGCCAGGACGTGGGGAAAGGGTCCCAGGTGCGGGGCAGCACAAGGACCTCGGTGGTGACCAAGACATTCGTCTCCATAGGGGTAAAAGCCCCACCTCCCATCTGCAGAGAGATGTCAAGAGCAGAGGGATAAAAAGCCGAGGCCCAACAACTACAGGTCATTGTGGTTATTGGCTTCTTGGTGGGATTCCAGCTTCTCTTTCCATCATTAAAAGCGAGATCTGGGTTTAGATTTTTACTTATTTGTTTGTTGGTGACTGTTCAATAGATCTTTTCAGCAAATGTGCTTCAATCTCTGGGTTGCTCACCAACAGGTTTGCTCAATGTTTTCTTGTTCACTGAGTGAATTCCAGCTGCTCAGTAGCACACATATCATAGGGTATTACTCCATTTTCCAGAACACATGCAATAGCATTGACACATTGAATAAAAAGTGAATTAAACAAAAAATGAAGGGTGGGGGAAAGAAAAAAAAAAGTTTCATTGGTATTTTCAGGAAGAAGAAGTGAAAACCATGTGGACTTTCCACTGCAGAGGGGAACTTTTCCTCTGATGAGGCAGCAACAGCTGTGCATGGCAACAACCATGGTCCAAAGCTGTAGCCCAGAGCAGAATGGAGAGCAGTTTTCCTACTGGCCCAAAGAGCTTTTAGGATTTCCAAGAGGTTTTTCACCCTGAACCTGAGAGAGGATGGAAAATATAAATTTTTTTTTGTGAATTGTAATCAATGAACTTTCTAGTTTTGGCTTGGCTGAAAAAATGTATTGATTTTAATCTTATTTTTGTTTCCCTAGAAAATTACTTCTATTCCAGAGTGGAAACAGATTCAGTTAGAAAAAAAATAAATAAATGACCCAATGTGCCTCCTTTTCCAGGCACCATTCTGGCTGCTTTGACAGGTCAGGCACATTTTATCTCTTGGGAATTTTTCAGAAGTGGGGTGTTTGTAGACACAGATTCTGAATCCAATTGTGCAATGCATGTTGGCAAATATAATTCTGAAAAAAAAATAAAAAGTAAAAAATGAATAATTAAATCCATACCAAAGAATGCCTGGCAGATGTGGGATTCCTCTTACCTCACATCCCAGCCACCCTAGTTGGGATAACCAAGACTGGGGAGTCTTTTGGTGGTTTGGCACTTGCATCCATGTATTTGGAATGTATTTTCAATTCCTCAGTGCACCTTCTAATTGAATCAGATAAAGCCCTGGAAGCTGCAGCGATATTCAGGCATCGCTGAGCACTAGTTGTACAATTACAGCCAATCTTTCAGCTCCTCTGAGCTTGCTGACAGTGACTTATTTCTGTATTTGTAAGTGCTGCTGTTTATGATGAAGCCGTTCACAGGGCAATAAACAGGATAAAAAGGCAAGATGCAGAGTTTCATTACTATAAAATCTATTTATTTCAAGTATAGCAGTTATTTCTATTACGCAACGTTTTAGAAGTAATTCGGCGCCTTGAAGCAGTTTAAAGAAAATTAATTTTCCAAGGGAAAAAAGCCTTCCTCAAATCCATTTTATCTCCTTCTCGGACAAAGTGTGAAATTAGAAGCTTATTCTAGAATCGCTGCAATTAAAGGCGGGTCTTTCCCTTGTTATAAATCAAATCGGATGTGAATATCTGAGCAGTGCTGTTGTGAAGGATACCTGGGGTATGGAAGAGTGATGGGGCTGGAGATGTGCAGCACCAATGAACACATGGGTGTCAACCGACAAAAAAAACAGATTTTCACTGGGCTGGGTGGTAGAGATGTCACCTGAGAGCTTCAGACTTCACCCAAGACGTGTTCTGGATCCAGATTATTTTTCCAAATTTGGTCTCTTTTACTTTTTTTCCAAGCTAAGTGGCCAGGAAAAGTAGAGGAAAAAGGGATAAAACGGACAAACGCTTTTCTTTTACTCTGAAAAAGGAAACGATGAGAATAAAATCCATATTGTGGGAGGTGACAGCAGCATCTTCCAATGCTCTACCTGGATCCAAAAGACACCAGTTGTTCCCAGTCCCAGAAAAAATCCAAGAAACTAATTTTCGGGCTTCTTTACAGTTTCTAGCTGGCTGCAGGAGGCTGATGCTGGGACCACTTAGGCTGTACAGGCAGGTGCCCCGTGGACTCTTCCCATGGTGACCGTAGAGCCCATACCTGAGCTGGTTGCTCCTGATGTCCAGTCCCAGAGCGGGATGGAAGATGCTGAATTTGTGCATCAGGAAAAAAACCTCTTGGGCTTTTTCAGTCCTGTTTCTGCAGCAGGATCCCTGCTGAAGATACATCTCAGGGATTTCTCCCAGATTTTGAGACTGTGCTACTATGTCTGCTGCCAGGGAGTAATATTGACTTGTATCTAAGGGGTTTGAGCCCAAAATCAACAATAGCTCAGCCTTAAGACTGACCTGTTGGGCTTCTAGTGCTCACAAGGGTTACTGGTGTTTCCCAACAAAAAAAATTGCATTTCAGTTACATCCTTCCTTTTCCAAACACAAAACTCTTGATAGTTTCTGTTGAATTTATGAGTTGGTTTGCTTTTTTTTTGGTCTGAATTCCCAAGTTTAGTCCTGAAAAGAGCTGATGTTTTATCAGAAACCTTCATTACCGCCCATGGACTAAAACTTCCCTGGATTTCTGATTCTTTTTGATTCTCTGTTCTATTGTTCTTTCTATTAGACTGATCCTTTAGCTCGGTCTATTCAACGTACTTGTTTTCCAGGAGCTGCCTGGAAATATTCACAAAGGAACCACAAAAAAAAAACCTCAGTGCATCAAAGAACACTTCTGTGGGCTATTTAAGAAAGACATGAGAAGTAAAATAATCAAGAGGTGGCAATTAATAAAACATACACTTGATCTTCCTGCTAAATGGTTTTCGGTTACATTTTAGGAAGTGAAAACCATGGCTGCCTTTGCTCTAATCATTTATCTGATGGAATGGATTATTTTGTAGATATATTCAGATTGCTGTTGCTGCTGCTGCAGAGTTAATTCTCGCTGCCTGTCAGGGGAAAAAAAAAGCTGCAATTACATTTCTACTGCTGCAAGTTCTATATATGTAAGAGATGGTCCTATTTAAGCAGGTCATAATTCCTGCTGCTTGGAAGGGCTGTCCAGGCTAGGTCTGTAACAATATCAGTGGTTTAGATCCCCTTGCAAATCTAAGGGGCTGGTAAAAATATTTCCCTGGGGTAGCATCAATCAATGGTACCAATTGTGCCACCCCAGCCCCTTTGGGCTTTCCCACGTGGTTGCTGGTGACGTACCAAAGCCCCGAGGTGTGCACTGGTACAGGCAGGTCTGGCTGTATCTGGGCTCTGTGCTACTCACACTCATTGGGTCTGTGGTCCTTGTGCTGATCAAGTCGAAAATAATTATTATCATCTGAAAAATTGTGTCTGTCTTCCTGGGAATTAAGTATTTAAACCATCAGACAAATGGGCCTTGCTTATTTCTGGTAAAGGTTCATGCTCTCAAATGTCACAGTAAGTTAAATGTACATTGAAAAATAATCTCATTTCTGGTTACTTTCCTTTTCATTCCATTTTCCCTCCATATAAATTACCCACACTGATTCAATCAGAGGGTTTGACACTGCGGCTCCCTGGGTGGACAGCTGGGAAAACAACTGTCACCTCTGATAGGGAAAGAATGGAACTAGTTTGGTGAGAAAAGCTGAAGGAGGTGAACACCTCCCTTTGGGTCACGCGCCGACCCCGCGACGCTTCCCAGGCTTCCTCGCACCGTTGCCATTTGGTTACGAGCATCTTCTCTGCTGGGGAGTTAACCTCTCACTGCTGACGGGCTTGCAGAAATGTCAGCATGTTACAGCGTTCCAGAAGACAGGATAGTTCAGCATATGCTCTTTGGGTTTTGTTTTTAGAATTTAACGAGGAAAACTGAAGGTCACACGTTGTAAAGGCTGTTAAGACTGCGGCCACTGCAGCATCTCCGAGGGTTTTCACAGTGGCACGATGGCGAGGGATGGTTGGAACCTGCTGAGCCCCAGCTGTGAGCTCACTAACCAGTATCTCAGGGCTGGGAGAAACTGAAGGAGAAAGTCACTGAAATCACTATCACAAGCTGTGACTTCATGGCTCTGAAAGGGCTAAAGAGGTACTGGCCCAGCTCGAAAGCCTGGGCAAGGTTTGACTTCTTAATCAGTTCACAAAGAATGGTTGGAAAGTCTGTAGTTCGTTGAAAATAGGTATGTGGCTGCAATAGAATTGGAATGGAATGGAAGAGAAGAGAGGAGCGGAGAGGAGAGGAGAGGAGAGGAGAGGAGAGGAGAGGAGAGGAGAGGAGAGGAGAGGAGAGGAGAGGAGAGGAGAGGAGAGGGGAGGAGAGAAAAGAATCATTTCAGCTGGAAGGGCCCTACAATGATCACCTAGTCCCACTGCCTGACCACTTCAGGACTGACCAAAACTTAAATCATGTTATTAAGGGCATTGTCCAAATGCCTCTTGAACGCTGATGGGCTTGGGGCATTGGCCACCTCTCCAGGAAGCCCGTCCCAGTGTGTGACCACCCTCTCAGTAAGGAAATACTTCCTAATATCCAGTCTAAAACTTAAACTCTGATACTCTGGATAGTCTGAACACTGTTGTCTCAAAGCACAAAGTGCTACCCTGGCCTGTGATGTACATTTAGCACATCCCAGTGTATAAAATATTGTTACCAGCGGTGTCTGTGGGATTTATTTTGTTTATGAGATGAAGGATGCTGCCATTCAGCCCTGTCTCCTGGAAGCTCCCGTGGCCAGAGTCAGTGAGGCAGGATTTGGCCCCTCAGTCTCTGGCACTGCCGCCTACAAGAGGTGTCCAGGCTGGTGGCCCGTAGTACATCAGATATCATGATTGATTTGGTCATGCTTTGCTGGCCAAGAGCCCATGGGAAATGCTTCCATTGCACTGCCACACGATGCTCAAGGTTTGCTGATAACAGATGTGCCACTACTTTGATATTTTGATTGGTGATGTGCCCTGTTTCAGTGCAAAACAACACAAAAAAGGCAAGAGAAATTCAGGTTTTAGTGACAGAGGGAATGATTGCCAACTGAAAACACCAAAAAAGCACTAAAAAGGAGGGGTTTGCAGCCCTTACTCCAGCAAATCCACCAGCTCGAGTCCTCTGCAGGTTTTGCCTTTCTAAATCTCCAGTGGAGCAGCGGTGGGGAAAACGGATCCCTCCTGTTACCGAGAATAGGCAGGATGACAAATTACCCATCGCTGCATCGCCTGTTGCTGCCGCGGCGGCTGCCGAGCTCCTCGGGAGCCACTTTCTCAGCCCAGCATGGAGCAAGTTGCTGCAGCTAATTTTAGTCTCACCTTCCCTAAATTGCCTGGGGAAAGGGCAAAGCGGATAAAAGTTCATTTCTGTGGGATGAGAAATTGGGTTGCAGGCAGCTTCTCAGACCAGGGGACCTCGGAGAGGTGTTTTAAGCGATGACCATGTTGGGTCCTTGCACAGAAGGCTCCGGGTGCTGTACTTGGCTGTTATTCTCCAGCCATGGGGCTCCAGGAATTGATGCCAGAGGTAGGAGCACTCCTAAGAAATGCCGTCAGAGAAACCCTGTGCTCAGCAGCTGAGGAACAGGAATGGAAGAGGAAAGAAACTCCGGGGGAAGCTTGTAGACAGAAAACATCCTAAGACCCAAAACTTAAGAAAAAAACCTTCCATGATTAAAAGAGATTTACAAAGTGGTAATGTTGGGCTATTTCAATCAATTCATTTGGCACCCACTCATTTCGAAGTAATTTATCACAATTAAGACAAGGATTGCAACGTGGCGTTAAAAACTCTGCCAAATTATATACCATTATGCCATTCAGGGATGTTTGCAAGCCTGTTTCTTTTTCCTTTTTTTTTTTTTTTTAAATAAAAGCACCACATTTACATAAGTGATTATTTTTGACTGCTTGGAGCCAGAGCTCATCTTCAGTCGGGGATGTGGGCTCTGGGAATGGGGTAAAGTCCTTTGGCTGCTACTGGTCCTTCCCAGGGTGGTGGGGAGCCACCTCCTGCTCTCTTCTCCACCTGTAATCACTTCATTGCTGCTAAATGCCTCTGAAAGCCCAAGTCCTGAGGGCCCAGTCTGGTGCTGGAAGATGTGCTTGAACCAATTCCTATCAAGGTCCAGTGCTTGACGTAATTTGATCCATTCCAGGGCTGCTGCTAGACATGGAAAAGCCAGCGGGAAAACAACCTGACGCATCCCCAAATGCTAATACGCCTGGGAGCTTTTCTTTTTAACCAGTGATTAGAAAATCCACTTGTTTCTTGAATGAAATTATATTCTGGGGGGAAGGGGTGGGGGGCAAGATGGGGAAGTTTAATGATTTCTGATAAATTAAACAAAGCTGCAGTTCCCCGGGCAGCCAGAGCTGTCTGTGAGCGAGCGATTGCAGAGAAAAATGGAAAGAAGTCAGGACATTTCATTCTGGCTATTTCCAGAGGAGGTATTTCCATCTTGAGTATTACCCAATATTATTTTTTAAGTGTGGGGGAGTACGGATCAGTTAACAAGTGAAGCAAATTCGTAGGAGCTCACACAATATGTTTCACTTGAGTTGTAAAACAAAACTTTCCCCCCACACCTTTCACCCCACTAAGGCAAACACGGTGTGAAAAACCCCCCCACATCTCATATCAGCAGAGGGTGACAAATATGCTTTGATGTTTGGTTTTTAGTTGTTTGGGGTTTTTTTTCCCCCAGCCCATTTTGCCATATTCCTTTACTTAAAGGCAAGTTTTCTGCTCCACAGCCCCACCTTTCATGCTCCTTTAAGTAGAAAAAATGCACAGGAGGGGACAATGTAGCTGAACTTGCAAGTTGTTGCCGTTCTCGGGTTTGTTTGGTTTTTCTTTAATTTAATACTTCATCCACTAGCAAGCAATGAGAGCAGATAAACCAGGACAGCAGGATCTCAGTTACTCCGTTGCTCTTAAGTGCTCCCCGGCTCGGCAGTCAGTCCGTGATGAGCTGTCAGCCAGAAAAATGTAACTCTTGTTCAGCACGATAACCAGAGAAACAATTTCCAAAAAAATAATCTTTTTGACAGATCATATTCCATTTCCTGCGTGAATACAGCTTGTGGGCTTTTCTTATCCCTTCATCAATTTGTTGTTGGTGGGTTTTGTTGGTTTTTTTTTTAAATGCTGTAGATGAGTTAAGTGGATTTGGATGCAGTGGTTCAGAGTAGAAAACCAGAGCTGTTGCGACAGGACATGTTGACAGGTGCTGGTTTCTCTGTTCCCAGCCACACTGGTGCCTGGTCGTTGCTAAACATGATGTTGATCAGATCCGAACACAAAACTTCTCCAAATATTATCCAGTCCAGCACTATTGCTGTGAAGGCACCATCAAGACAACATATTTAAAGAAAGCTGCTACAGGAGCAGTTTTGGCCCAGGCAGGCTGAACATGCTCCATGCCACCAGCACCTGCTTTGCAGCTGGAGACGGTGGTGGTGGTGGCCCTTCTGCAACTCTTGGGGATGGACAGAGGGCCCAGACATCACCAGGGTTTGACCACACGCAGTGCAGGTTGTAAGTTTGTGCTTTACATTTGTAGTTTTGCCCAGGGAGGCTTTGGGAGTTTTCTTGGAGGATGAAAGGAGTTAAGAGCCTCCTTCATGTCAGTGGTGGTCCATGCAGGGCTGGGGAGAGGGGCTGAGAGCATGAGGTGCATCCTCCCTCAACAGACCCAGCCCTGCTGGAAAAGCTGGTAAGGCTAAAGGTGGAGGGATGCCTCTGATCCTGGTGATAAAAGATGAGAGGAGTTGAAAGGGAGAGGAGACAACTCTGGCTTTAAACTGAATAACTAATAAGTAGTTTCAGCACCTCTCCTGCTGCCTCTGGAAGAGCAGGTTAGAAAGCAGGGGTAAGTCTTTGCATGCTGAGAGTTTGCTCATTAATAACTCAGAAATGGGAGTGCTGGGCAAGCTGGGCTCTCCCTGCTGCTGTGCAGCCCTCCACTAAAATCCTGGGAAAATGTCCACGACTCGCTCCACCTCTTTGCAAACCTCAGAAAAGCGAAGCTCAGAGTCTGTCCCTGATGTGCTGGGAAGCAGGAGAGGCTCCTACCAGGGCTGAAGACAAGCACTGGGTATGGTGAGCCAAAAAACAGGCTCATGCCACAGACATCTTGCTCCCAGAGGAAGATTTTTAGGCCAATCTCAGCACAGGAGTGGGAATAAGAGAGTTTTTCGTGAGCGTTCGGTTAGTTCTTGTCTGTGTAGAAGTGTTAACTGGGCCTGATGGTGCCCAAAAGTCTCTGAGCAGACTCTGATGGCCTCATCACTCAGAAATACGCTTCAAAACCTTCCTCCAGAGATTAAAAATACAGAGCAGTGTCTGTGCTGAAAGGAGGTTGACAAAATGGCGGAGTGACAGGGAAAAGGCCACGTCTCTGCTAGTGCTGGAGGATCAGAGGGGCGGCACCAGGGGCCTTCACCTGGGGCCTGGTGCCTCAGAGGAGCTCTCCCTGATTTCAGAAAGCTTTTATTTCAGGTAAAAGTGGAGCTGAGTATTCATCATTGTGAAAAAAAAGAAGAGCTGAATCAATCGTTTGAGGCAGCCTTTAGGCCTCAAACTGAGCTGGGGGTCAAACACTCAACCAAACTTCTCAGAGCCACCAGAATGATTTGGTTTGAACTCAGAGCAAAACTCCAGCTCCATCTTTCTTTGTTTCTCTCACAGCCATTTGTCAGAGAAAAAAAAATACTCTTTACCTAAACCCCACACTTTTTTTTTAGGTGATTTTTATCTTTTTGCACTTAAATATCAGTCTATGAGAAGCATTAGCAATGATTTTGATTTAAAGAAATATTTCTTTTTTATTTTTTCCTACCAAATGGAATTTTGAACCTGGAAGAAAAAGACAACTCTGAGCACTCAGGAGTCTCCCTTCCCTATGGTAACACCTGACTGGCAGGGCACTGAGATGGAAAGACAGCTGGTAAGTCAGGATGGGTAGCTAATGAGGATTTGAAGACAGTCTCTACAAAGATCCTATTCTGGACAATCCCGAAGCTGATATTTATTTACATAAAACATATAATTGAAATGTCAGAAGAGAACAATTAAAAGCATCAACTGACATGACTGTCAATGGAAGCAGGACCGTGACTCTCTAGTTTATGCAGAAAGGGAAAGATGGGTTTGGGCTGGGTCTCCCTTTCATTCATTTCCTTAATCTCTTTTCAATGTACCGACCGTTCTGATCTGCTAAATACAATGTGTGGCAGAAGAAAAAGGTTTCAGAGCCTCCCACACCTCAACAGATCTTCCTCCAGCAGCGTGGTGAAGGTCTCAGACTCAAAAGTGATGGCTTTTTTAGAGTGGAAATGACATTTTCCCACATGGGTGCACAGGACAGGAGGCATCAGCGAGGTGGTCCGTGGGCTGCTCCATCCTCTGCAGCCCCACGGATGGCCAGGGCAGGGTCTTGCACAGCAGCAGTAGCCGATCATTTGTTAAAAAATATTTGCAAAGCTTTAATGCCAGAGCTGGCTCTCTCTGGGTGGGATTCCTGCAGCCCGAAGCTGAAGCTGGTGTGAGGGCAGCTCCAGCCCAGCCTGGGGCTGCACACCCAGAGAAGGTCCAAGAGGTGGAATACAAGCAGAAAGGGCTGGAAGGAGCAGGGCTGCAGGTTCCCTGCAGGATTTTAACCCGGTAAAGGTGTTTTCAGGTTGCTCTTTGATTTTTGTAGGTCATCCTCAGGTTATTCCTTCCTCTGTAGCTGGAAGATCCTCAGCCGGTCTCACAGCAGTTGGTCAGACAAGGTCATGTGAAATAATTGCAGCCTCTACACAGACTGGTTTCCAGTCTGTTTCTTTGCTGTAGATTACCCTCTAATTGTACCTGACCTTCAGGAACGATTGCAATTCTACAGCAATGACAACAATATACAAGAGATGATCCTTTGGGCATTTCTGCTTGATTTTTCACATATATTAGAAAAAAAAAAAAAAAGAAAAAAAGCAAAGCAGCCATTCTTACAACCAGCATCACATTTCCCCCAGGAGACACTTAATGAGACCATTAGCAGGAGGGGTCTGTTTGTTTGCTCTATCCCATAACTCCGCCCCAGAGCCCTCTCGTCATTATGCTGGTTTCCCTTATTTTCAGGAGGAGATTTGCACCAAGGCTGATCATCAGCAGGCAGCAAATAGGGCCGAGAGCGGATGTTTCCCACCGAACTCTCAGTTCATCGCAGCGTGCGAGGAGAACAACGAGAGCAATCAGAGCTGGCAGCCGGCAGCGGAAAACGCGTCTGTAAGAGCTTTGATTAAGCCGGTCAGCTGGAATTTCGGAGCAGATGGAAAGTTGTTTAGTGGTGGGAAGTCTAATTCTTTTAATTTAAATGTTGGTTTCAGGGAAAAGAACCTATGGAATGTATTTACCTCTGGGAGCACACACGTGTCTCGTGCTGTGACACAAACAGCATGAGGAGCTGTGGGTGTCACCAGAGAGGTTTGATGTTTCTGAAGGATGTTCTTTTGCATGTGTCAAAAAGTTTCCCTTTCTTCAGCACCAGGCTACAGCCATGGGGAAGATTTAGGTGGAGGTGACATGCGTGACAAATCCAGGCAGTGGCTCAGCCTGGGCTCACCCCCAGCCTGTGGACCAGCTCTGGAAAAACTTGCTCTAAGAAGAAGGTAATTAGAAATCATCAATGATTTTCGAAAGGTTTAGCCAAGTGTTGTCCCGAGGAAAGGCCAAAACTTAGAAATTATGCTTCCAAAGATGTTTCAGGACACTCCAGATAAAGCCACACAATGCAGGAAATGTACTTAGGTCAGCAGGATCCAGCCTGGCAGGGGATGGTGATGTGGGCAGGAGAGGTTTGCTGGGTGTCAGGGCTGCAGCACGATGCACAGGGGACATCAGCAACCGGCACTGGCAGAGCCAACTGCAGCTGGATTTGCCAGGTGCCTGCCTGCTCTGCCACAGACTCCAGCTTGGGGAAGCAGCAGCTTTTGCCTACTTTTAATTCTGGATTTTATTGAAGGAGACAGCCGGATACTGTTTTTGCATCAGCAGCTCCAGAGACACAGAGACCTTGTAAAGACCACTCCGAGCAAACCGAGCGTGTAATAACCACAGTGACCAAATGAGATTGTCACAGCCAGGAGGAGGACAGAGGAAGGGGCACGGGAGGTGGGGGAGGTTTGACTTTTCCCAGTACAGGTTTCAGAGCAGGGAGCACTGGGGAAGTTTCCATTATAGACCCGTGAGTCGCATGAGGCAGGAAGCAATAATCTGAAATTAATTAAAGATCAGAGCTTGCTTGCTCAGCTTCACCATCTCAGCACAAGCCGGGCTGCGGAGGCAAAGCTCTGTCCTCCTCTTCTTTGGAAGCCCCTAGAGACTTCACACAAGTTTTTATAGCTGCTTGTTTGTTTTCCTATGAAGTTTTTCACATTTATTTGGTCGGGGGGGTTGAATGAGGCTGGTCTTCTGGGAGGACAAGTTTGTGTTAGTGAGCAATGAGGGGGTTTGGTGACTCTCCAGCACGCTGCCTGCAGCCTGTTCCCAAGCAGAGCTGCTCAGTAGTGATGGCTCCTGGAAGGCAGAATCACCTCTCCTGTGCTTTGGGCAGCTCTGAGAATATCCTCGGCCTTGGTGCCTTGGTCCATCTTCTGCTGCGAAGCCTTCACAGCTCCATAAACTACGCTGTAATTCAGCACCATTCCAAGTGCCAGAAACAGCGTGAGGATGCTGTCCTGCGAACAAGGAATCCTCTGCCGAAAGTGTGAAAAAAAGCTGTTTTCTGTGTTCTTCAGTCGTACAGACACTACAGCAAACCTGCCAGCTCTCTCAGCTTTTGGCAAGACGCTCTGGTCAGCTTTTAACGGTAACCTACTGCCAGCTTTCCAGACAAGTGGCCACTGTGCACGGGCAGAGAAAGTCTCCCAGAGTTTCACCGAAAGCACAGAGCAGTTTTACAATCCAACTGGCCTTGGCCAAAATAAATTGGGATTTGCAGGCCGAGATAGACGTGTGCAGCCCCGCACGAATCTCTCGCACGCTTGAACCCACTCGCATTGTAAAAGCCTTTCCTAAGAAGAGCTCGTGCACTGCAGCAATCAGAAGAATGATCTTCCATTTACAAGGCCTGAAGGCAGTCCTTAATCATGAGACCACACCTGAACGAGGCACTCCATCATTACAGGAAAAGTGTATGAAATGGAAATGCTTTGATGGCTTCCCAGTTCTTCATTGCGGAGTCCCGCTCGGCGGCTCTCGGCGCAGGGGACGCTTCCACGGCCTCGCACCAAAAGCTGCAACAGGCAGCTGGGTGCTTTGCCCACCGCCAGGATCACGCGTGCCAGCACCTCAGTTGGACTGTCCCCAGGGTGCTGGGCACACAGGGCAGCTCAGGGCCCACTGCCGAGTGCTCCACCTCCACCAGACGTGCCCCACTGGGGACCAAGGACAATCAGTCACTTGTAGGTAGGTGAAAAAGGACTTTGAGGTGCTTTGGTGGGCTCATGCTGCAGCAGGTAGTTTCAGCGTCTGGCAGAAGAAATGATCCCAGACTGAACAGATCCCTTCATATTCCTGTATCGCTGATGTTTCTGACCAGCTTTCTCCTCTGGGAAGAGAAGCTATGGATTAAATTTGTAACCTCTCCCTTTTGCTCTCCTCATCCCACCTCCCCTGAGCTGCTGAGTAGCCTTTGACTCAGTTCTGACTGATTTAATGCCCTCCAGTAATGATTCACCCAGTTAACAGTTCTCGAAAGGAGCTGGTTGGGGAAGGAGAAACTGCAAACATTGCCAAAGAAAGAAAAACTCCTACATTTCATCTCAGCGTTTTTCTCCCTCTCTTCAGCTATTCCACATCTGGGACAAACTCCCTATTTTTGCTTAATTTGCAAATACATTTCAAATGAGCTATGTGATATTTGGAGGAAAAAAAACCCCATCCTGTTGTTCCCCTTTCTATTTTCTCTCCTAAATATACATGAAATTAAAATCTTGGGTGGTAATTCATGGTCTAGACACTGTGTTGCCACAACACGCAGCTAATGCCGAGCTCTGCAAGAGTCCTGCTGGCTCGAAGTTTGATTGTTTCCTCTGTGACTCCAAATGGGTTCTGGAAAATGTCTACACAGTGAGAAGAGCTCCATCTAAGTGCAGTTACAGCTATTTGTCAGGGACAAATTGTCAGGGACTGTATCATTTTTCCTGGGTTGTCAGCAAGCTCTTCATCCTGGCAACATGGATGGGCAGGAGCAGCCACAGTCCCTCCTGGAGGAAAGCTCCAAAAAGAAAGATGGGAAGTTCATTAACTCCATGGGAGGAAAAAGTTCAGCATCTAGTCAGGCTTCCACTTGGTGTGCAAGGGGCAATAGAGAGGTTTGAAAGAAAGGTTAGAAGACAGACCAGAGGCTTCTTGCAGTCCTTTTTTTGCCTCATACCACCCAGGAGGCAAATTCCGCACCTCACAGGTACAGCAGCCAGGCAGTGACTACGGATGGCCCACCTGGGAAAGAAGTGTTGGCCAAGTCCTGTTCAGGGTCCCTCGGGTGCCCAAGGGTCACAGTGGTGGTTGCCCACCTCCTCATCCCAACCTGAAGACAATATTCTGTCTCTGCCTTCACCCACTCTGCCAGTTGGTCCCCTCCCCAACAGCAACTGTTGGATCAGGAGTTTTCAACATGTGCATGGATGCCTTTCAGCCCTCTGGAGATGGCCTGGCTTTCATCTAGAAAGCTTTAGGGTAACAGTTTTACAGCTCTTGGCTGCTCTCTGCTCCATCCACCTCCCGCCCGTCCTTTGGCGGTGAAGCCAAAACCACGTGGGACTCTGAGGTCGGGTTTGTTTTGCTGGTACAATGTCTTTTGTTCACACCTCTTCAAATATCTACACAGAGACCTGAGAGCTCCTTGGTGATTGCAGCCTGTAGCTGATTCAGAGGGATGAGAGTTACAAGGCCTTACGATCCCTCCCTCGGTTTTACAGATTCAAATTTATCCTTGGACAAAAGCTGCTGTCATAAAATGCCAGGAATCTTGGCTCAGGAGAGACCACGTCCTGCACCCTCCTCTCCTCCTGCAATTCCTGGGCAGATCGTGTTCTAAAGCTGGGGAACGTCCACGGGAGCGCGACGTGGCTTGACCAGGTGCCAGCAGAGCTGATGTCATTGTTCACATGCTGAGGCTGTCCTAGGAAAATGTGCTACAGTCGTGTGCACGTCCTGTCTGTATAATCCCAAAGTGAGGAGCAGGAGGGAGAGCTGGGGGATTGAGAGCTGACTGGCTCCTGAATGCTCTCCTGGAGCCTGGTGACCCATCTGCAGCTCCTCATGTGGAGCCTGGTGGAAAAAATAAGTGTGAAATATTGAAAAGATGAGGGTGAAATGATCGTGGAGCAGAGTGCTGTCCGTGCTGGGAAGGACAACGGCATTAGCACTGATTTCAGTCTGCAAAAGCCCGACATTTTCTGTCCGTGGGGGGCTCAGACGTGCTGGTCTCACTCCCCTTCATGCTGGATGAGCTGGGAAGCTGCTGGATTCCCAAAGCTCCAGCTTCTCGCTGCCATCTATGGACCTCTGGCTGTCCATAAGGCATCAGAAATAGCTCCCAGCTGCTGTCAGTGCCTGCAAGAAACACAGGAGGAATTAGCAAAAACTGGGAATATTTCATAATAATTAGTAAATTTGAGGTTGTTGTTTTTCCAGTGGCAATTATTGTTCCCTTTCAGGGTAGCTGTGTTTTGGCCTCTGCTTTCTGCAGTTTCCTATACCCCTGACCACTGAGCAAGAGACTTTTCTGGATGTTATCTCAGGTGGTCTGGTGCTGTTTAGAGAAATTAAAGAAATTAAAAGAAATTTAGATAAATTAAAAGCCATTGATTGGAAAGATCTCTGTCCCTTTAAGCATGGAAGGTCACTGGCAACATTAGGAATTTTTAAAGGGTGAAACAATCGGTATTTTAAAGAAATAAGTGAAATTGCTCCCCATCTTCAGAGTGATTTCCTTTCTGGAAGAATGTTTTTGAAATCTCCCAAATCACCCTATGACGGACTTTTCAGTCTTCTTATTTAACTGTGCATGACTATGTGAAAAGGTCATTCCATTTTTCTTTTCTGTCCTATGTTTATATAAATCCTCCAAGAATCAGCAATAGAATACTTCATCTTCCTATTGCTTTTAAAAATAAATATCGTTTTAATTTATTTTATTTTTTCAACCTGCTATGGCCCTTTTCCTGAGGATTTCATCCTCTCCTGCTGCTGTTTCACTTGCAGAGCGTCTGGGCTTGTTGAAGCTGCAGCCATGCTTGAAGCACATCTTGGTGCAACGTTTGAGGAGCATAAACGTTCTTCCGTGGAGACCTGACTTACAGTCTGCCTTCCTTTTTTCATTCTCCAACTAGATATTAAAAGGCATTTAAAGAGAAAGTCCAAGTTGGCCGGGGCTCTGAGCAACCTGCTCTAGTTGCAGATGTCCCTGCTCCCTGCAAGGGGGTTAGAAATAAATGATCTTTAAGGCTCCTTCCAATCCAACCCAGTCTGTGATTCTATAAATCAAGAAGAAGCATCACAAGCAGAGACACAACACATTTGACATGATCCCCAGTTTGCAGCTGTGTCCATTGTGGATGTTTGGGGTAAAATCCATCTCTCCAGGAGAGGTTTTTACTGCAGTGGCTGATTTTCCTCACAGCACAACAGTACTGTGGACAATGCACAAGTATAATTTTCCTAAGTCTGATCAGAAATCATTGAAGTATTGTCTTAGGAGCCCGGTGTCTAAAAATATTTTGTTAATGTGGGCTTGCTTCAAACAGGAATTTTCTTACTGACTAATCCTCCTAAATACTCAACTTGCTTCCTCTTCCTATCCTCCTTTATTTTTTCTTCCAAGGAAAGCTTAAGAGGAACTCATAGGAATATGTGCCTGGCACATCTAACAAGTTGTAGTAACGAGAATATCCCTCTTATACACACAGTTTTTTGAAATATGGCTGCGGTACTGAGGTTGTCATAGAAACAACTGCATTCACCACCCAGAGAAGGGTAAGAACAGACTGGTCGTTCCTCATTCAGAGAGGAATGAAGCTGGGATGTGATCCTGAGGAGCTCCTCACTCCTCCTGAGACAACCAGCAGCACTGGAAGGGAAAGGCACCCAGCATCTCAAAGGATGAGCTCTCATCCCGGTGCATCCTGAGTGTTTCACTCTGGAGGAAGACACTACGAGGTGTGATGCCTGTTCCTCAGGGCAGACGAAATGTAGACATCAGGGAGACCTTCTAACAGCCTGACAGTATCTGAAGGGGCTACAGGAAAGCTGGAGAGGGACTTTTTGTAAGGGCCTGTGGGGATAGGACAAGGGGCAATGGTTTGAAAGTAGAGCAGGGGAGATTCAGATTAGACATTAGGAAGAAGTTCTTTATTCTGAGAGTGATGAGACACTGGAAAGGGTTGCCCAGAGAAGCTGTGGAGCCCCATCCCTGGAAGTGTTGAAGCCCAGGCTGGATGAGGCTCTGAGCAACCTGCTCTAGTGGGAGGTGTCCCTGCCCATGGCAGGGGGGTTGGAACTGGATGATCTTTAAGATCTTTAAGGCATTCTATGATCCCACTGAAGCCTTTCTTCAGACAAACTCTCTTTGAAGGAACAGGATGCAAAAGTTTCCAATGATACAAACTGGTTCTCATCTATCTGGTGATGGGCACGTTCCCCGAGAAGGGAGAGCACAAAATCTCTGGGAACAAAGGCGGTTGGAGCGAGCAGATGCTGTAAGGGGGGAGGTGCTGAAAGGAACCTTCCTTGCAGGCTTTCATCACCCCTTTGATTCGTTGTGGGCTTAAGCGTTGGTTCAATAGCTTGAACAACAACAGATCAAAGTACAGTTTGCTCACAGCGTGGGCTGGTCAGAGCCTGCCTGGGTACCTGGGCACGGGAAATGGTTTATATCTGTTAACCTCTTGTATATAAGAGAAGGACGACAGCCGATAGCCGTTTTCCAAATAAACTCGAAGACATTTTCGAGATGAGCGTTTGTGAAATGCTGCTTAGTTACTAAATAATATCCAGTGATGTTATTAATTGCAAGTCCAGCTCAGGTTGTTTATTTGTTCACGGAGACATCAGTCACAAGGAATCTTCGCTGTTCAGCCCGTTCTCCTCATTCCTGCTCAGCTGGGATTTGCTTCTCAATGCTGTGAAGAACATCCTGCCACCTTTAGGCATGGAAAAGAGGATCCAATATATGGAAACAAGCCCTATGAACAACCTTGCAAGGGTCCTGCAAACAACCCGTGTATGAGGAATTTTTGGGTCTGCCTTAAAAGTTCTTCATTGCTCCTGTTCTCAGCCTGTCATGGACTCAAGTGTGTGACCCAGCTCTGAGACACATCCTAGGACAAAAACATGGCCATAAAGTTGCTACTGTGACTTTGATTGCTGCTAAGACTGATGTTGGGATGCAGTTTACTTAGAAAGGCCAGCAGAACTAGGAAACTATCCAGAAATGACTTGGAAAAATAGCTCAGGAAAAGAGTTTCAAACAATTTCCACTTCTCTGTGGGTTATTTTGTAATTATGCTGCAGGTTGCCTCAAATGGAACCTTGAAGAACAATAGAAAAAGCTGCCCATGTTCTGATCTCTTCTCTAAGGCATAGCTGGAGTTACTGGCTGTCCTTGTGGCTGTTTACCATGTAGATGAAATTAAAGATCAATACTTTAAGGACATATCATTTCTACCATGATCAGGGGTCCAAAAGGAGAGACAGTCTTCTGAAAAATCTCCCCTGGCCATCTCAGCGCTGGTGTCTGCGCTTTGGTATCAAATTTTTAGTGATTTGGGACATGGTACAAGGCTGAAATTATTAGACAGTTGTTCTAAGCTTCGATCTTAGAGAAAATCAGTTATTCATGACAAAAATACTACACAAATATTACCTCCCAATTCTCAGTAGCCTCCTTTGCTCCCATTGCAGAATGTCTTCTGCTCTCCAGGAACAATTAAGTTTTTAATGGGTCTCCACTCCTGTTTTTTCCTGAAGTCTCTGTACCAGGTATTATAAGGAATCATTTATCACACCATTAATTCCTTCCTCTACCTGCAAGCAGACGAGAAAACTCTCAGCCTTTGCAGCAATTAAGCATTATCTTCACAAGGAGGAATCTCTCAGGATAATAAAAACTCCTAACAAAGTCAAAAACCACCACACTTTTCATACAGATTAGCAAGTAGAGCTCAAGCCAAATGGAAGCTTTAGCTCATCTGTGAGCCCAGCTCACATGAGAACCAGGCAAAAGATCTTCTAAAATATTTCCTGCTAAATCCTGAGCTTAAGAATGAATTATGATAAGTAAAAAATAATATAAAAACATACTTACATGCTAGAGCAGTGGTTTTAATTATTATTTTTTCTAATCAGTAACTAAAGAAAAAAAATACTGAAACTTGAAGCTGTTCTGTCTGATTCTCACTCTTTGAACTCACTGCTATTCATCTATTAGCATGTGAAAAGGGCAGTGATCACCCTCCTGCCAATGTATTAGGTTCACCAAAGCAGGATTTTCCTCGATTGGCCTAAAGCAAGGGCAGGCTAATTTAGTTCACAAAGGTAAATTAAACTGATAGGCTTTAATTAGGGAAAGCTCCATTTACAACCCAATATGGGGCAGAAGGTTATTTCTACTCAGCACAGTCTCACAGCAGATGACAGCACTTTTCCTCTCTCTAATGCAAAGCTCTTGAAACAAAAGAATAGTTTTGGGTCTTGGACTGCACGTTCTCCTCATCCCATCTGCCATAATCACAACCCAAATTCCATTTTGATTCCACTTATTTTTGTCTTTAGGGGGTAAGGTCAATTTGAACATGTTGCTCCTTTCCGTACTTTCTGAAAAGTTTCTGTGAATATTCTGTCTTATTTTTCCTTCTCTTCTATGTGAACACCCAGAGATGTACAAGCTGCACTGTCTAGAGGTTGGGGCTAAATGACCAAAACTCATTTAACACCACAGCTCTGAATACTGGAACACCCTATACAGTGTTTTATCCTTCTGATACAGCTAACGTCAGTTTTATACATGACTGTGCAGTGATGGAGCTGCATCACAAAGTGTCTGATCCACTGATTAGGCTGGACCTAAGATAGAATCATAGAATGTTAGGGGTTGGAAGGTACCTCTGGAGATCATCGAGTCCAACCCCCCTGCCAGAGCAGGATCACCCAGGGCAGGTCACACAGGAACAGATCCAGGGAGGGTTTGAAAGTCTCCAGAGAAGGAGAAGATAAGTTGGAGAGGAACTTTTTATAAGGGTGTGTGGTGATAGGGCAAGGGGCAGTGGTTTTAAACTAGAGCAGAGTAGATTCAGATCAGATATTAGGAAGAAGTTCTTTACTCTGAGGGTGGTGAGACCCTGGAACAGGTTGCCCAGAGGAGCTGTGGATATCTCATCCCTGGAAGTGTTGAAGCCCAGGCTGGATGAGGCTCTGAGCAACCTGCTCTAGTGGGAGGTGTCCCTGCCCATGGCAGGGGGGTTGGAACTGGATGCTCTTCAAGGTCCCTTCCTACTCAAGCCATTCTAGGATGCTATGATAAGGTAAGATCTGGGTGTGAGGAACTGGGTAGAACAGGCTGCCAAGAAGGAAGGTGCTGAAGGTGTTTTAAGACAGACAGAACGAAGGAGAATGTTTTCAGTGTACAACAATAATCCCTAGCAACTGTTTTAAGTTCTGTGCGCAGAAAAGCATAGTAGAGCCATATATATTTTTTTTAATCTCTATGCCATTTCCCTCTAATAAGGATTCAACATCTGGACTGTAAAAGTATAATGATGAAAAGGAAATCTATTAAAAAAAAAAAAAAAGCAAAACAAAACTCTTGAACACTAAGCCTGTAAAATAGAGGCTTGGGTCAAAAGCCCTCACTGACGCAGCTGCTTTTCAAAGAAGTGGTCGTGGCTTTTAGCAGGAGGGCAATTGCTGAATAGTGCTCTGCACATCCTGAAAATACAAATTATCCAGATAATAGAAATAGCTGTCTGTGAGAAAAACAGGTAGGCTAATGGCCTCTCCTCTCTGCCTAACAGAGCAGGGCTACACACAAATGGAGCTGCCCAGGGAGGGGTTGTGTGTGTTTGGATTTTTGAGTTGCTGGGGTTTTTTTCTTCTCTCTTCAATCAGCTGCTTTTTAAAAGTAAAAAAAAAACAACTGTAACACAGGAAACCATAATGGAATTCTGTTCTGTGTCATCATTTCCCCCCTTTTTTTTTTTGACACATGTCTCCTCTTTAACCAAGTGGCCTACTAAGCTAATGGATAAATGGCATTTGTTACATCGCTCTGCAGGAGCAGATGAATCTGATGTGTTCTCCATTACCAGCAGGAGTTCAAACACATGCCTTGCTTCCAGGGAATAGCTGGAACAGATCAAGAGCTCAATTCAACATCCAAGTGCTTCAGTTAAAAGTCACAATTGCCATTCACAAGCTGTTTCGTTTTTTTGGGGGTTTTTTTTGCCCTGAAAAAAACCACCCTAAATTTATTGACTTGAAGGTTCAAATCCTTGGAGTCATTGTCAGGTGACATAAGCAGGTGTTACGGACTGGGAGGGGTTTTGCCAATAGGCAGATTGTGGTCTAACCTGTGCAAACTTTTTTTTTTTTTTAACTAATAATGTTTGAGCAGCTTAAAAGTCTATCATCTGTTTCCTTGCCAATCGTGTGATCTGTCAGGCAAGCAGTTTTATTGCTCTCATTTCAGGCTTCCTGAAAATGCTCATGAGCTATAACTGTTCTATCTACAGCTGTGCCTATTCTTCTTCTCTTTCTACACAATAAACATTCACTCAACATACTCACTTATTAGGGTGAAACCCTCAAATATCATACTGTGCAAGCGATGCCTATATGATACAGATGCATTCTAGATGTAATGAATTCCCTCTAAGCTGTGTTTTAAACTCACTGTACTTTTACAGGCAAGGTTTTAGAGAACTTTTAAAGGCAAGAACTCCAAGCCCACTGTGACACTACACTAATGCATTTGAGCCCCAAAAGAAGAAAATCCAGTGAACACAGTACTTCTGTGTATAATAAATATCCATGTATTTTATAGGAAAGATTCCAGACTACATTTTTCTTCCAGAATTTGCACCATTAGTATAGAGACTACTAGTGGTAACCTGCCAATTGAAGAGCAGTGGGGTAGTGTATGCAGTGGGCCATGCATTTTTGCCTGTCAATAAAAATACTGTTTGTTTTCACAGCTATTTCTTTTTCTAAGTTCATCCGTGTGTCTTCCAGGTTCCTCAGAAACTGTTCAGATTCCAGTAGTTTTTTCTTCAGAGATTCAATGGACTCTGTTAGTTCTTCAACTTCACTGATCAACCTGAACAGAATTACATTAAGTGATCAGAAAAAAGAGCAGAAGCCAGTCGGTGTTCAAAAAGACATAGGAACTGTAATGGGAGTAAAGATCAACAGCTATAGAATCATAATACTCAGCAACAAAGGACCTCAGGGAGGTCCTAGACCCTTGATCAAAAGCAGAGCTCACTTCCACAGCTTCTATACAGAAGTCTCCAATGATTTAGATGATAGTATCAAGAATGTTTACTGTGGAATTTCCCATCCTCACCTTCTCCCACTGCCTACGACACTTGTACTAAGAACGACAGGACAAAATTGTTAGATAGGTCACCCAGTTTGACCGGATCCACAGTTTGTTAAGCCTGGTTTTTGATATCTGGTATAAAACAAAAGTATTAAAGATGATACTTGTACCAGAGATCAGAAAACAGTCTTTATTTTAAAAGCATATGAGCTTTTAAAGAAGCAGCAGCACATCATCGTGAAAAAAAAAGCCGAAAACCCCTTTTTAGAGCAGCCCATCATCATTTCAGCTGAAAGTCAGCAGGGGGGTGGGTGCTTTATTGCAATCTGCCTGCAGAGAAGGCACATATTGACTTCCCTGGGAAAACCAGATCCCCATGTGCTGTGCAAACTGAGCAACTACAAACGGCGTAAGCCTGGCAATTAACCACGTGGCCGTTCAGCAAAGGACTTGTGTGTTTCCTTCAATCCCATTCAAGGCGACGGACGTACCGAGAAGCTTGCACACGGATGGTTTGCTGAATCAGGACCTCAAATGAAAGTGCCTGAGATGGTGTAAAGCATCGGGATCAGCTCTAACTTCTCCCCCAGTGTATAAAGAGCTGTATATACCGGCTTTGAATGGTGGGCACCTTTGCCACAGGGATACTGTAAACCTGCAAAAGCCGATTCTCCACTTTTCCTCTGAGGGCAGGAAAATGGGAAGGAGGCGAATCCATTACAAAGCTCATAATGAGATCAAAACGGACAAATGTGACATTCAGCCCTTTAATTCGAAAGGATTTGTTGACCTCCTGCTTTAAAACGGATTATTACTGAAAAGCAAATGCCACCAGCCCGACGCTTCATGGTACCGAGGGCCCATCTCAGGCTGTGAGTATGTGCTGCCAATTTACATCCTCAGCCCTTGAAGCCCAACTCCTTCGTCACACAGTCCACCTTGTGGTGAACCTTCTGCTAACAGCAAAAGGGTTTCAGGGGATTCACAAGCTGTCAGATTTTTCCGGATCCCAGAATCATAGAATGCCTTAAGTTGGAAGGGACCTTAAAGATCATCTCATTCCAGCTCCCCTGCCATGGGCAGAGACACCTCCCGCTAGACCAGGTCTTTCAGAGCCTCTTCCAGTCTGGTTTTAAACACTCCCAGGGCTCATCTACATCAGAAAGAAACCGCACAGTTCAGAGAAGAAAGTGTAGAGACAAATGGCAGAGTTGGGTCTAGAGATTTTCTACTGTCGATACATTAGATTAAAATGATGTTTTCCTCACAGTGATTTCAGTCAGCTGAATTTCTGACTTCTATCAGAATCAAACCCAGAAATGCCAAGAAAAATGTGGAAAAATATTCTAACATCACTTCTGGATAGAATGGAGGGCTCACTTAACAGCCTTGGTTACCTGAATTGTGCTTCCTTCCTGCAGAGCTCGACGTTGGGCCTAAAAGCCCTGTCATAGAGCCTGGTTTGAGCAACTTTCATCGGGGCTTCTTTGTTTTTGATAGCTTGTTTGAGAGCAGCAATGTTAGCTTCCTGATCTCCAATCTCCTTAAGGATCTAAAGAGGATATCCAAGAAAAAGGACTGTTTTAAACCAGATACACATTGCCCCTGTTCATGCCATATCTCTGTCCCTGTTCCTAGTGAATCAGTTATTGTTTTGACCTCCTAATTGGCCAGAACATAGAATAAATCAAAGGGCAAAGACGACTTTGACCTCTTTATTTCTGCTACTGCACTGCAAATCTGACTTCAAGTCTAAAATGAAGCAGAAAATATCCTTCAGCCTGTTACAAAAACTTTTCCGTGTCTCCTGACGACTCATCCCACCTCCGCCAATTGTTTTTAATTGTAAATTTTAAACTGGAAATTATCCAAGTGAAAATTAAGCTATTTTGAAAGAGATTGAGAATGGCTGATCAGCTTGGAAATGCATGTATTTCTGGCAGTAGGGAAGAAAATGGAAAAGACAGGAAATTCTGAACCCCTTCTCCCTCATACAAACCGACACACATGCCAGAAAGAAAATCTACGCAGCTGCCATTCCCCAACAGATGCTAAGGAATAACTATTTTTTCCACCCTTGCCAATGGCCTGGCACAGAAGTAGGAGCTGGAGAAGGGGTGTAGGCTGAAGACACCTCTTGTCAAATCACCAGGAACTGCTCCTGCTGGTACTACTCTTTCCATGAAAGTGTAGTACCTGGGAACCTTGGCTGCTCGATCACACAAGGTGATCAAAGTGATTTAGCTCAGCAAGATGTGGAAGAAAGGACTTCATTTTCTTCAGCTTTAAGTCCACCTCTTGTTTACAAAAGCACAACAGAAAGCAGAAAAAGCTGAACTGGAGCCACAAGGCAGCTCTGCAGATTCTTACCAGACACCAAGCTGACACAAAATCATGTTCAACACCTGACATGGACTAAGACATTTTTTTTCTAGAGGATAAACCTACCGTGATCTTCTCAAAAGAGACTATCACGCCTGTATTTTATATTTAAAAAATAACACGTACTTTTTGCAAATGGTGCTCCAGCTTGTGCTTGGCGTCGTCCAGCTCCTCACAGCGTCTGACAAAAGCCGCATTGACAGCATCGCTCTGCATCCGCAGGTCCTTAGACACGTCATGAAGAACGCTGTCAATCAAAGCCCGAAGACTGACGGAAGCCAGTTTTTCTCGTTCGGTCCTATAGATGTTGTCATGGCTGAACTTGGCACACGTCTCCGGTGTTGAGACGCTGGAAGAAGAAAGAGGTGAATGGTGTACAACCAGGAACCTTGCTCTTTTGTTCAAATTGCACTTAAGAAGACTATCTGAAGCTGGTTCCCTCCTTGCAGAAGTGCTGTCAACCTCTATTTGTTGTAAGACTTCCCATGAAGGAAGACTAAGCCTTTATAAAATTTATAAGGTCTTGTTCATCATGTGGTTTCAGAGGTAAATACGTGACACAAAATCATCCAAAGTTCTTCCACCTTTAGCTAATACTATTAAGGTAAAAACAAATTATTCACATACATTTTTTGTGCAAGTACAAGCAGTTAAGTCTCCAGCCAATGAACACATGAATATAGTCAGGCTTTACAGTCTGTGTCTACTTTAAAATAAGAAGAAACAAGATCTCCAGTAACACTTTGTAACGTTGAGCATCAGAAGGAGCTCCAAAACACCTGGGACACTGCGTCATCCAAACACTGCCCAACAGGGATGGGGGACACAGCAAGATTTCTTGTAATAGTAATTCTCTCTGTGTAGAGGAAGCAGAACTTGCCTTTCCTGAAAGAGTGGCCTGTCCATGTCAAAGGGGAGGATTTAGATCAGCCTTTACAAGTATAAAGCAAATTATTCCCAACAAAAACTTCTAGAGGCTCAGTTTGCACGTCATGAACCGATATATAGTGAGTTGGAGGATGTCCCTCTTCACTGCAGGGGGATTGGACTAGATGACCTTTGGAAGTCCCTTCCAACCTGGGGCATTCTATGATTCGATGAGTAACTCTGCTACCAGTGCATGCCATGCTGAGCTACCTTTACTATCCTTGCAGCTATTTTAAAGCTATGACACTGTATGTCCAAAGAAGCAGCAATCACCTCTATCTTCCCGGAGTTCTCTGTGGAGGATAATGACAGTAACTACTTACCTCTCTTCAACCTTCCCTGAGCTAGGGTGGAACTGGACATCGGTGCTCTGGTTGCTGTATCTGCCACATTTCTCATCGATGTTGTACGTTTCCACTTTGTCTGACCAGTCCCTCTCACAAACCTCTTTGTGGTCTCGATTTAATCTGGAAAGTCATTATTATCACACCTTCTTAGTGGAAAACCACACAGTTGACACAACTATCACAGGCCTTTGTGAAACTGGGCACCGAGTCTTTGTCTTTCAAGGAGCAGTGAGAACAGAAAGTTTCCTTTTTGCCTTGGGAGCTCTCACCAAACTCTCTCTTCCACAACTATCTGTTAGAAGGACAGCAAGCCTCATGTGCTACCACCACCCTAGACCTTCTGTACCATTCTGTGCCTGCTGAAGGCTTAGAGCTCCTACAACCTGAGACAAAGATGTTGCTGGACTTTGATTTTACATAATAATCCTGAAACACAGAGGATTTTTTCTGCAGTGGCAACAGTTGCAGTTAGTATGGGGACAACACGGGGGAGTTGCCCAACAGACCACTCTTCCCATGATAAGACACCAGGTAGGGCTAGTAGAATACCCATCTTCCTCTTTCACTAGTAAATTGAACATGACTCAAATTTAAGCTCTCCATGAGGAGACCCTGTATCATGCCCAAGCCCTCCTCTCTGGCCTTTCAAAGACCATAGCACGTAGAAAGTGTCATTTGTTCAAAGACCATAGCACGTAGAAAGTGTCATTTGTCCTTGGAAGGCACAAGTACAGTGATATTCAGAGTTAAAACTGCTGCTTTGCTGTCAATTTAATGAGTCACACGTCACCCAATTAATTAGAATGACTTCCCATCACAAAAGACAGTGGGTCGTTATCAACTGTTAACACCAGATGTCACTGTCACCCCAGGAATGAAAAAGATTCTCCTGGCCAATGATACTAAACGGACGTACTAATGGTACTAAACTGATCTTAAAATAATTACAAAAAATGAGGCTTAATCTCAGTAGACTCCTCTCACACTCTAATTGATGTAACAGAACTACTTTGAATTATTTTACATTTATAGATATTCTTTCTCAAAACAATATTACATTTTCTCTGGTAGAATAGCACAAACAGAGCAGATAAAAATGAAAACCCTAAAATGTCAAGGTTTCTAGCAGTTAACTCCTTGCTAGTGATGCACCTTAGGATCTGGGTGACATATTTCTAAAAGGCTTGTTATATATCAAAAGCCAATATTCCCTCTGAAGTGCAATGACCATCCACACGGTTACAGAAACGAGAGAGAAGTTTCATATTTTAAGTTCCTGCTGACATCTGGCGGCAGAAAAACTCATCTGGAAAAGGTCCTTTGATCAGATAAATGATTTTTTAAAAGCCTGTACTACGCATATCTCAGAAGGTGCAAAAAGGTAGAGTGATATAAAGACAATGCTTTTCTTGCACTTGAGGTCAGTGTTGGGAAATTAGAGAACAGAACACACATACCGGAAACCAGGACAGAAAATCTAAAGTGTGGTTCTTCCTTTCTCCTTTCTTACCTCACTCTGCTTGAAAATCCTCTTTCATCACTGAATATCTCAAGTTTAAATGGAATTCTTATTAGCCTGGCATTGGTAAAATCTTTATCTACTGGGTATCATACCCCTGTATCCCTGGAATTCCTTGCCTCTACAAATGAGTTACTAAGGTATTGTGAACAACATCTTACCGCATCTGGTTAACAGCTTGCATCAAAGTTCTTTTCAAAAGCTCCTGCATATTTCTGATAAGTTCAGCTTCCTAGAAAAAAAAAAACACCAAACATTGAGACTTCTGCGATACCCAGAGCAGTACATATTATCCTGCAGAGCAATTCGAGGTCAGTGCTTGTGGAGAAATATTGAAATCTTCTGCTCATCAGCCACTTTTACCTTATTATAGCAAGACACGGTTTTCTGAGGAGATAGCAGATACTGAGATAACTCAGCTATAAGTCTAAGGAGGCAGAAATTATTTCATGAAAATCTCTATGAGATTAAACAGACTATCTGAATTAACTGCACAGCCTTGAAGCAGGGAAGGAATTTTTGACAGTGAGGGTGGTGAGAGCCTGGCCCAGGTTGTCCTGAGAGGTGGTCGCTGCCCCATCCCCTCCACCATTCCAAGGGAGGTTGGATGGGGCTCTGAGCAACCTGCTCTAGTTGCAGATGTCCCTGCTCCCTGCAGGGCGGCTGGGACAAGATGAGCTTTGACAGCCTCTTCAACTCAAACCAATCTATGATTCTATGACTTATAAAAAGCCACATCTGCTCCCTCACATTTTCTTTGCAGAGTAAACCCATCGACAAGCACGGCAGAGAGAGGCGCCGCCAGGAGCACGGCTCTCCCGGACTTGGCGATTTCAGCCATAAAGCTGTGGGCGATTGAACATTAAAATCCTTTTTGCAGGTCACAGAAGAGATGACCTTTCTGTGGTGTGCACACAGAATTGTGCTGGCAATTCATTTGTAAGTCTCCTCTAAGAGAGGAAAAGCATATGGAGGTGTTTTAGTAGCTAGTACCATCTCTGGTTCAGAGGACAACGTGAATGGAGATTCTCATTTCTTCAGTTCATGAAAGGACATGGTGGAGGAAATGTCTATTTTTTTTCCCTTCCTGTGCTGTCTATTAAAATGAGATACTGACAAATCTGAAGTGATCTTGGCTACTTTTCAGCTGTTTTCTCCACAGTTAATCCTAATAATAAAAGCTCTGTGTTTGTAAACGGTCATCAGTTAGCAGGGAGAGAACATCTTCTGGCTTAGCGTGCCATTTATTTTATAACAGCATTTAATGTTTACGATGCAAAAACTGAATTTTCCTCAAACCCAGTGATCAAACCATCCCAGTTCATGACTCTGTAAGTGCCCAATTAATGGCACAAAGAAAACGTTGCGGAGCAGATGTTCGCGCCTTCCACGAATTTACAAATTCAGGGTTTTTTTTTTTTGCAGCCTGTCTTTTTTACATCAGCCGCTTGCAGGCGTCAGCAACGTCTCAAGACAGCACCCAGGGCTGGGATGAGAGGGTGAGGGAGCAGCTCAACTGGGAGCTCCCCACGGGAGAGGCCGTGCAGTTGTTTTCCTTGCCCCGCTACTGCAGTTACCAGGAATACGCACGTCTATCCTTGCTCCGCTTTTAAAAACTTTAATTTTACACAGTTGACAGGATTTTGGCTAAAACCTTTGTCTTCAGCATCAGGGAATAGCTGGGGCTGACTTCATTGTTGAAGCAAACACACAACAAATCAACACTGTGAGGCTAGGGCAAAAAAAAAAAGTACATTCACTCATTCCAGTCATCTCTGGCACTCTGTTAATAAGTCTGGACATTGGATACGTGGAAATAACCTTGAAATGCAGTATATAGGCAGCTGACACATGATTTACTGGCATTAAACCACCACGTGGCAAGTCCTTTGCTAGGGCTTACATTTTCATTATTAAATTTGTGCACACAAACTTCCTAAAGTGGCATTAAAACTGATGCCAAGGGGATGCAGAGGAGAAGTCCTGTGGGTTATAAAAGTCAAAAACCTCAGACAAAACAGATGCACGTAGCGCTCTTGACGAATTCAGTTATTTTCACCCCACAAAGAAGTAAAATTATTCTATTTGAGAGATTTTGGCTTCTTTTTAGTCAACAAAAATCCTTCTTTCTTTGAAGAACAAATGTGTCCTGCTTCTTTTCCTTAAGCAGAACCACATGAAGAAGAGATGATTACGCTGCTAAGTGGAGTCAATGAGTAACAGCTGATTTTACTGTGCATGTGAGGAGTTTTCACTTAAATATCCTCAGCCCTCATTCCAGCAGTGGCTCGTTAGTGGTGGCAAAGATCACAACAGGTGAGCTAAATATAACTCCACACTGCAAAGCAAACAGGACAGAGGAGCTGGAGCCAAAACTTCCTACAAGAAAGAGACGGAGTGCCAAAAAAATAGGAAAACCCCAAGAATTATGTGGATGCTTAAAATCTCCATCAGAGATACTTGTGTTTTCTGAGTCTTTTGAAATGATTCCCACCAACCAGGTAAGGAAAGTGCAATTACAGGTGGAGATTCGAACCTGCTCGTACAGGTGCATTTGATGTTGGCTCTTTAAATGTCATCTGCCAAGAGGCTGCTGAAAGGTGCTTCTCTCTGGGAACTGGTTCTTCATTGCTGGAGAAAGCTGAAAGCAGGAATAAAACCTATGTCCTATCAAAACCTTTTCCATGCCTGTGGGTAAGATAGTCCCTTATCCAGAATCATAGGGTAGCTTGAGTAGGAAGGGACCTTGAAGAGCATCCAGTTCCAACCCCCCTGCCATGGGCAGGGACACCTCCCACCAGAGCAGGTTGCTCAGAGCCTCATCCAACCTGGTCTTAAACACTTCCAGGGGTGAGGCTCCACAGCTTCTCTGGGCAACCTCTTCCAGTGTCTCACTCCCTCACAGACTCTTCATGTTCTTCCCCAGTTGCAGATTCCCCCCTGGACCTCTCCTGGGAGCTGGCAGGGACACAGCAAAGATACCAGAGAATGACTCCAGCACAAGCCTGGGCTGTTAGAATTTCAAAGGAAGGAAAATGCCCAAGAATATCAATTAACTGTGTCATTAAAACTGCAAGGAAAAGAATTCCTGTTTCCTAACACAGTTCAGGAAACTATTTATTCTTTTAAACAATTTTTTTTTCGTGGGAAGAGAAAAAATTCCTCCTGACCTCCCTTGCATTACCATTTCCTAGGAGAGTTAGGATAGAAAGTGACTGGACAAGGAAGCAACGCGCAGAAAAAAGTACCTCAGTACTTTAGTGACGGAATTTGCAGAACTCCTGCAAACAAGCAAATGTTGTAACCCAGAGCTACTAGAGAACTGGGCTGTTAACTCGCAAATCTGCTCAGTGAACAGTCAGGATTCACAGAAGAGCAGCTCTAAATGTCAAGAATTAGTAATTAGTTTTGGAGAGAGTAAGAAATACAAGGTATACCATCCGATTTTGTGCAGTGCAAGAGATACAGAGGAGAGGTGCCGAACTGGCAAAGCCACCCAGGGCACATTTTAACACCTATTTGCAACCCTTCGTGCCATCAAATCTCTTCCTCAGTGCAAACGGGAAGGATTTCCTCTGCTATGACGTCCTCCTCTTCCTTCTGCACTGCAAAGGTCATTGGCATGGCAACAAAATCTTCATTTCTCAAGAGTCCATCCGCCGCTGGTGTGCACGCCTCCCTCAGCTGAACCCACATCGTTCTTTTTTGATGACCCTGCCCTTGGCTGTTGAGGGGCTGTGGTCACAAGCACACAACCACAGTTTCAGGTGAAGAATTAGCAGCAGCAGATGGACTTCTGACCAATGAGCAAATTGTCCTCTGAGATCAGGAGGAAAGAAATACAGGAGAAAAACCCTGCCAGAAAATGTTTGTTGTCTTTGTTGTTTTTTCAAATCTTCCATTTCACAATTTCTCTAAACTGGCAGCAGCCGATGAAAATAATTTCTTTTCTGTATTGTGAATTTTGCAACAATTCACACCCTGAAATACCCTACACACTGACTCTCACATGTTTATATTTTTGACTGGAACAACCTCTTAAGTATCGATTACAATCCAGCAATTGTACACAATTCCTACTCCAAATATTGCTAAATATTATCATGCTAAATACTATCGTGCCATCAGCCACATAAATCTCTTCACTATTTTTCTAACAACAAATATTAATCATCTGGTTTAATCAGTAGCTCATCATGCATCAACTTCCAGAGTCTATTGGAGGCTGCAGGCAAATAATCATTAATTTATTTCTGCGACACTAGAATATGTATCATTCCAGAATGAAAAATGCCCCAGAATTCGTTCTCTGTAACACGTGCACCCACAATAATCACGCCAGCTTTGAAGGCAATCGACACACAGTATTGGATCTCAGTGTCAGAAAACAAAGTGTCAGCTGGAGCGATGAGTCCTCTGGGGGAGGAAAAGAATTAAGCAAATTTCAGGAGAGTCTCGGGTTTGTTGAAGTCACCCTGCCAGAAGTACCGTCTGCCCGTGCACCCCCTGCTTCCCTGGAGCTGTCATCTCTTGCAGGTATCACACAATTACTCTTCATGGTGTTGTCCTGCAGGACATGTAAAATGTGGACAGTTTGAGCATAGAAACAAGCAAGGAGCTTTTCACTGGTCTGTTTACTGAGTACTGAGGATTTAAAGTGTAACCTGCAGAGGGGAGGGGACTTTAAGCCAAGCGAAGGCTGGAAGAAGCTTAACACCAGACTGAGATGTCCATCTTGGTTCAGGAAACCTCTGTTTTGATTTTGTTTGGATCCAGTTTGAGAGGAGGGGGTCTGGTCTCCTCAAGTCATGCTCATGTGGTTTTAAATACTTCTTAAATAGAGAAAGGATGGTAAACAATCCTTCCTAAACCTAGGAGAGATAGAGTCCAGGCTGCCATGAAGGGGCACTAGGCCTCGGTGCGCTGCCAGAAGACACCTTCACAACCTGAAATTATCACCTACTGACCAAGCTATTCAACATTTTAGAGACCAGAGCAGCACTAAGAGAGAGGCTGCCAAGAAGCTTCAACATCCTAACATCCTGCTCACCTTCAGCAACTCTTTCTCCACCTCATCATTGACCAGGTCTGGGGGCTGCCTCCTCTCACGACACTGCAGGTTATCAGTGGCAATGGCATAGGGCAACTCGGTGGCATCCAGGGCCCTTTCCAGCCGCAGCTTCTGGGCTGCCAGCAGGCCGGTCTCAGCATCCAGATCTTCAATCTCCTTTTGGAGCTTGGCCTTCCAGAAGTGTATGTCCTGCAGGCGCTTGCCCAGGGTGGCCGTGGAGGACTGCTGGGTGCGCTGGGCAGCAGCAGCAGCACCTTCGGCCAGCTCTTTGGCCTCGGCCCGGCCACGCTCAGACTGCTCGGAGCCGGAGAAGGCCTTGTGGTACAGATCGGAGTTGCTCTGGTGCCACTCGGCGGGCAGGTACTCGGCAGTACGGAAGCCAGCCGTGGCCAGGCCGCTGGAGGAGTCAGGCCCCGTGTTCAGCGCCACCTCGTACACCTTCGTGGGCAGGTCGGAGGCGGGCACAGCCTGAGGCGTCGGCTCCTTGGTCAGCAGAGCCGTGGCCTGCGCCATGGCGGCGGGGCTTCGCGCAAGGCAAGGCCTGGCTCCCTGCTAGGCCGCGCCGCGTCCTCCCGTCGCCGTGGCAACGGCAACAGCCAATCAGAAGCCGGATCCCCCCCACGCGAAAGGGAAACCCGCGGGGGAAGAACCCGCCCTTCGTTACCCCCCCGTCCCCGAGAGGCAGCCGCCAATCAGAGCGCGGATGCTCCCGGAGGGCGCCTCGGATAGGCCAGCGTCGCCTGTCGGTCCCCGCCTCCAAGCTGCTTGTTGCTATGGCGACGGGGACACCCGAAGGGGAAGGCGCGGGGCGCAGGCGGTGTCATGGCGGCCTCGGGCGGGAATCCTGGCGGTTTCGGGGCCTTGAGGCGGGACAATTTCCCGCCACGGGCCTTGCAACGCTTGTAACTTGCCTGTGCGACTGTGTCGGGGAGAACAGGGTCACGCCGAGGTCTCTACGCTGTGTCCCGACTCCCCACGGTGCTGAGGAAACTTCCCTTCTCCGAGCGCCGCGTAGGCTCAACGGCGCTTTTTCCTATTTGGTTTGGGAATACCAGAGGATCCCGGCCGCGTTTTAGCCAGGATCTTGCCCAGCAAGCGAGGGAGGCACTGGGGGAGGCACTGCGGGCCGCGCTGCGAATTGCCCCGGGGCCCAAAGAGCCCCTCGGGCGGTGGCCAAGGCCCTGTGGGAGGTGGCCCCGGGGCCCTGCAGCACCCGCTGGTTTTATACCGTTCGATTTACTATATTTTTTGCACCTGGCTCTGTTCTCCCACCCGAATGTTGGTTCTTAAGCCGATTTATGTGGCTCGGGCCTCGTCAGGGATCAGGTGCACGTGAAACGCAGCAGCTGCGGCTTCCCCTGTTTAATTGTCACCTGGGAACACGCAGAGAGGTCCCGAGTGAATCCTGTTCCCATTTCGGGAGCCGCCGTCCCTGCGCAACCAGGGAAGGAAATAAAAGGAGAGGGCTGCGAAGTGCAGGTAGCTCCTCGGAGCTCTTGGAAGAAGGGAAGGTGCCGAAGACCCCAGTGACAATAGAGGGCACTCTCGTCGTTGCGCACAGCGCCACAACCGCTGTTCTTCAACATCGGTTTGGTTTAGAAAATGAAAAGACGAAGCCACGTGCGCTGCAGCCTGCCCGGTGTCCTCCAGACTGATCGGCTCCATGGGTGTTGAGGAGAGCGCTGCCCGCCCTGCAGCGAGGAGTATGCAGCGGATCAAACGCCCCTCCCACGCTCCGTGGACGTGGAGTAAGGACTCCCCTGGCTGCTGAGAGGTGGGCAAACTTCTTGCAGAAGGCGCTTTGCTTTATGAGTGTTTGCTCTTGAATCCACGGAATCTTCAAGGCCTTGGAGTCCTAGTGGAGAGTAAGTTCTCCATGGGGCAGCAATGGGCCCTTGTGGCCAAGAGGCCAGCGGTCTCCTGGGGAGCATTAAGAAAACTGTGTCCAGCAGGTCTAGGGAGGTTCTCCTCCCCCTCTACTCTGCCCTGGTGAGACCACACCTGGAATACTGCATCCAGTTTTGGGCTCCCCAATTCAAGAGAGATGGGGATTGGAAAGAGTCTGCCAGAGGCTGTGAGGATGATGAAGGGACTGGAACATCTCTCCTGTGAGGAAAGTCTGAGAGAACTGGGGCTGTTTAGTCTGGAGAAGAGAAGCCTGAGAGGGGATCTGATCCATGTCTAGAAATATCTGAGGGGTGAGGGTCAAGTGGAAGGGGCCAGGCAATTTGCTGTGGTGCCCTGGGATAGGACAAGAAGTAACGGGTACACTCTGGAACAGAGGAGGTTCCACCTTGACATGAGGGGAGACTTCTTTCCTGTGAGGGTGACAGAGCCTGGAACAGGCTGCCCAGAGAGGTGGTGGAGTCTCCTCCTCTGGAGACTTTCAAATCCCCCCTGGATCTGTTGCTGTGTGGCCTGCCCTGGGTGCTCCTGCTCTGGCAGGAGGGATTGGACTCGGTGATCTCCAGAGGTCCCTTCCAACCCCTAATATTCTATGATTCAGTGCTCATTTTTTTTTTTCCTGTGGGGTCTTGCAGCCTTTGGAAAGATCAAGTGGTTGTCCCTGATGAGCCTGAGTTTGAGAGATGCATTGAGCATCGGCTGCAAGCTGCTGCTCCCCAACCCTGTGGCGCAGCTGGCAGCACATGCCCAGCAAAGGTTCCTTTCCGCTGTTGAAAAAGGGGATTCAGGCCCAGCAGAGATAAGAAATCCTTCACTTTCCCTTTTGCCAATATTATAATGGGCCCTCCAATTAAACAGCAGCCGGTGGGTGATCTCTTCGTGCTGCCGAAGCCACTGGAATGACCCCCTTGGCGCTTCATTTCTGTTTCTCTCCTTTTACACACATCTTTCCTCTAGCTGTAGCTGTCCTGCCTGTTCCTTTCCTTACCTTACCCCCAGCCTGTACTTTTCTTTCTCTTTCCTCTGCTTGTGGCCTTCTTTGCATGATGATCTATGCAAGTACAATAAGTCTGCAGGAAAAGCCCTGCTGAGCTATTCAGTCCCTGCTATGAAAAATACATTTAGGAGTTTTTTTTTTAAATATGGGCAGCAACAGTTTGCTATTAAGTACCTTTTTTTTTTTTCTCTTTTTATTTTTCCTGAAGGTTTCAAAAGAGCTTTCTTTAGTGGTGTCTTATCATGGTCCTTTTAGCCCCAGAAGTTTTGAAGGTGGGTCAGTTCGGGCCATAATGGCTGAGGTTGCAACCTGGGCTGAGTCCCAGGCCCTAAATGTCACCAGTAAATTATAATCTCCTCGACAGGGAACCACTGCACACACACACAAAAAATAAATTCTTCCTGATCCAGTGCAAAGATTACTTCAGCGAGCAGTTTTGTGGTTGTTATCCCACTGGTCAACGTTTCCAGGGAGCAGACAGATTTTGGGGAGTATTTTCATCAGAATGTTTGGGGTTTTTTTTGTCAATCTAAACCTGCTTTCAAGTGTTCGCAGAAGCATCGTGTCCTAACAGGCTGCACATCGCTTTTCTGTGAGAAATAAAAGCCAAACCTCTTGGCACTTGGTAGATTTTGGAGTTCCCTTCATTATCCAGGGCAGACCCAGGGCCCCTGTGTTTCAAAGCCCTTCTGACAGCCTGGTGATTTAATATGCAACTCTAACAGATAAATTATTAATGGCTATTCAAGATGTTCCCAGAGCAAAAGATGACAAACTGTACTGGAAAAAAAAAGAGAAGATCTCTGGATGTGCTGGCTGGCAGGGAGACGTGGTGCCTCTGCGTCAAAAGCAGTGCAGTCACTTTTTATATCTCTGCCATCGAGGGCCAAAAAGGTGTTTCCTCTCTCTCAGGTGACGTAGTGGGGTGGGCAGAGAGAGCTGAGCTGCTTTACTGGGTGGCAGGACTGGGACTGACTGCTGGGCTTTGAAGTGCTCACCGCTAACAAATAACCATGCCCAAAGATGAGCAATCAGTCAGACAGGCAGGAAATACCATCCAGCATTTCCCTGGAATTCGGCATTTTGCAATGAGAGGGAAAAGACATAGTGGGGATGGAGCGGTCGGACGTTCGAGTTTCTGTGGTACATTAGAGGGATGTTGGCCTGAGCTGCCCATTCACAGGACAGACTTGCTTTAAAAATCGATCTCCCTTTTTGGTCCTTTTTTTTGTTTGCAATGGGCATTCTCGTGATGAATCGGCTGTGAAGCAGCTGGGAGTTGTTTTCACTGCTCTTTGGATCCCAGACCCTAGTCCTGCTGTTTGTGCTACTCCCATGATGTACAAATTCACACCCTAAATGAGACACTGGTTTATATCCAAAAAAAACATTGCATCCAAGGATCATGGAATCATAGAATGGCTTGAGTTGGAAGTGACCTTAAAGATCACCTAGTTCCAACCCCCTCTGCCATGGGCAGGACCCTGATTTGCTTTTCTTGCCTCTGTGAACCAGGCAGATATTCACAAAACCTGTTTGATCTACGTAGTCCTGTCATCTTTGCTGCTGTTGGAATGATCCAGCTTCTTGAGTCATTTAATAGCTCTTCGAGCTCTGGGTCTGCCTCTGAAATGCACCTTCTAACCCAGACTCTGACCAAGGTGAAAAACTTGCTGGCAAAGGCCTGTGAATATCATGGGCTGGCAGCTCTGCTTCAGAAAAGCCATCTGCTAAAAGCAGAGGGCCAAATTCTGCTCGTGGTGACCCGCTTGCCGGAATCTGGCTGGGTTTTACTGAGTGTGGAACATCAATTTTCTTTATTTAATATAGCGTCATTATACTTTTTATCTGCTGGCTGCATACCCCAGCGATGAGTACCTTAGCAGGGTGATAGATAGGAAAGACGGAGCGTTCGTCTAGATGATTGATAGGGAGAAAATGTGGTGAATTAGTTCAGAGAAGAGAAAATGCAGTTGATTATTTTATATCAGGCAGCGTCTGGCACTCACAATCCCTGCCTGAGAGCGACAGAACACATGAATAAAAAGATTAAAGAGTTCAGAAGTGAATCTTTTTGGTTTTCTTTTTTTGTGTTTTTTTTTGTTTTTATATCAACATATGGGCAAAGTGTTACATTTCAGCTGAAGAAATAAACAGACGGTAGCCTCAGGAGCACGGATGTTCAGCAAAAGACTGAGAGCACGGGTTCTCCAAGAGCAGAGGCCTTCTTTTTTCTACTGTTTCACATCACTGAGATTAGAAATGTTTCTGCTGGTTTGAATCGAATCGCTCCCTCCTCAAATTTGATAGATTCAGATAACATTAATTATTTGTAGCCATATTAGCATGTCTTTTAAAAAAGCAGTTATTTCACAAACAAAACAAAGCATAAATGGAGCCATTCCAGCAGGGATGAAAACACCATTTAAAGCTTCCTTCCCCAGCCTTGTATCTCGGAGGCAGACTGTGTTTGATTAGATCCTTCCAGCGGGTGAGATCAGTTTGAGTGACAGCTATCTATGCCACAACCATTCTGTTTATTTGCATTTTTTTTTTTCTTCCCACCAGCTCTGGGAGTTTGCACTTTCTCCTTCCTGAAATCCATCTTGATGGGGCAGCGTTAAGACAAATCGTTTTAATTATAGCGCGAGGACTGGAGGCTTTTCAGAAGGTCAGGGGCTCTGTGCTGACAGGTTTGATTAAAACCAGACATGGGTAAAGAGATCGGAGTTAGATGGAGAGGGAGAGAGGCCAGGCTGGACCAAAAGGAAGAGGGACAACAAGTAGAGATTGTCTCACCTCCACGATTCTCTGGTGTGTCCGTCTTCTTGGCAGTGGCGAACCAGGACTGTGTGGGAATGAGAAAAATGAGGACATTTCTGCTTACACCCCAGCAGGGATGTCAAGCTGATGATGTGCACCATCAGGATGCTTGGAGGTTGAGAATAATTATTTAGAATCCCTCCTTTCCCCTCTCCCACCCCAGTCAGAGCTGCCATCTCCTCTACAACAGGGAGCTGAGGTGCAACAGTTGGGAGCTGCCGCCTTCCCGTTACGCTGCGCTGGTCCATGAGGAGATTGAGGAGTGTTGGTCCAACGTGCCGTGGGAGGACTTGTTTTGACAAGGAGCTGCCTGCCCTGTGCTGCCAGGCGGAAGGACTGGAAGTGGGAGCTGCCCAGTGGCTGGTCGGGGTCTGGCTTGGCACCGCGGGCACCGAGCTGCTGAAGCAAAACCGGTGTCGTCCTTACCCTGTGCTGCCAGACCCCTTCCTGCTTCTGGCAGCTCCTCGTACAGGACGTGGGTGGAGGTAGCTCTTGCCTTTTAAAAGAGGAAGCAGTCTGGTTGTTCAGACCTTCACTGGAATAAACTGGTGGAGTTCCAGTAGGTAAATGAAATTACACCGATGTTTACCAGCAGAAAATCTGATCTCATGCTTACAGCAAGACAAGATATTCTCTCTTTAAAAACTTGAAAAACTTCTAGCTTTTGACTTTCAAATCCCACTCATCTATTTCCTTTTGATATACTTTTGTCTTATTAGATTCCCTGATGCTCATCCAAACATGATCCCGACATCTGTTTCTTGGAGCGTGTCCTCCTTCCAAATCGAACACCTGGCACTTGGGTGATCAAATCTTCTGCGTTTGTTGAGTCTCCTTCACCAAACCACCTTCCCATGGGAAGGATGTGGTGCCTTCGACCTGCGTGAACGGTGAGTCCTGTGCATTTATTTTTCCTTTCCCACAATTACTCTCAGTCGTGTGTCCTGTGATTCTTCAAAGTTGAAATCTGCGTGTGGTTGCTCCAAGCTCTTCTACAGAAAGCAAGTTTTGGGCTGTCTTTTTTGGTTTTTGTTTTCCTTTTTTTTCTCTTATCCTGTTTTATTCTGCTTAAAGGAGCCACGTGGTGATAATCAGCGTACTGCTGACCTTACGGAGTTCAGCAGCCATCTGTTTAAAACGGCGATGTAAAGAATTTCCAGAAAAGCCTTTTATTGTTCTCTTGAACCAAGAGAATAACAGGAGGGGTCCTCAGCATGGACAGCAGTTTTACAGCACTAACAAATTCCACAGCTAACAAGAAAACAATCAATTTATCACCCAAGGCCACTGCTTTCTCTGCGTGGAGCCCGGAGGTTTGCTGCGCTTTGGAACGATAGGCCATCCGTTTTAGTTAGCTTCATTTTCCCAGCTTTTTTTTCCGACTTTGTAGTTGAAAACAGTCTCCCCTTCAGCTTCGTTCTCTTTCAGCGGCCAAAACGTACATCTGCAAGCAGAGCAGAAAGCAGGGATTTTGTTTGAACAAGCTCAGGCCTGTTTAGGATTTTGTCTGGTACAAATCAGGTCCTTGATCCTGCTCTGAGACATCCTGGGAAGATCCTTCTTCTGGCACAGAGCCCCCTCAGAACGACTCCCCTTCTTTATGGGCTCCAAGCAGCCAGCCAGTGCTGGAGATTTATGATGGATGGCTAAAGTCTGTCAACATCATGAGATATATTAGCATAAAATATACATAAATATTTGCATAAATTAGCAGAGAACTTTGTATTTTAGCTAAATAATTCCCTCTTGGGCCTTACTGTATTTCCTTCAGAGACCCCTCAAAGGTGAGCGTGGTCGTCTCCTCAACTACTCCACTGGTTGACCCTGGCAGGCTCCAGTAGTAAAATTATACCAGATAAAATGATCAGGGAGCTGCCACCAAAAGTTTAATTGTTTTTCTCAGCATGTCTAAACCTGATATTATCTGTTAGTAAATGTAAGTGTTCCTCATCCACCACATCAGCACTTCAGAGAAGTTCACTGAAGTGACAGTGTTAAGTGTTGCCCCATGAAGGAGAGATATTGAAAAAGTGATGCTGCTGCGTTATTTCTTTTTCTTTTTTTTTTTGGCAAGATATAAAATGTGCAGATATGTAAAAGGCATAAAAGCCCGAGCCTGAAGGTCTTTGCAAGTATAAGTAGAAAATTGTTTCATTTCCATTTTAAACTTGAGCTGAGGTTGTGCGCCTTGCTGTTCACATTGTCTTCAAAATGGGGAATAAGGAACAAAAATCTTCAAAAGGAGTGGCTTGGGTAGGTGGGAATTTCAGCTAATGATAGTCTTGGAAAGTATTTTCCATTGGAGAGCTGATTATTTCTCCTGAAAAGCACTCCTAAAGGAATTCCTGCTCCCACCAGGGCAAACCAGTCCATGTCCTGGGCTTTCCGAGCATGCCTGGCTCCTCCAGCAAGTCTGCCCATGCTCTATTGAGCTACGGGAAGGTCATCTGAGGGAGGTGGTGAAAACTTCCGTTTGGACGTAGTACCTTTGGGTTTTCTAAGCCCTGAAGACAGAGAGTGCACCTGTTGGAACAGGGCTGCCCGGGGACAGGTGAGAGCTCAAGCCAAATTTCATTACTGGAGCAGAACCACTCTTGCTGCAGGTAGTTTCCATGGGTTTATTGTCTTGCAGTCTGCTGCCAGAGTCCGGACATGTGGCTGCTTTCCTGAAAACTCGGTATGGTCTGAGGACTTCGCTTCATCCCAGGGAATTAGTCAGCGGGAGAGAAAGCCGATCGTCGGCACCGCGCAAGTTCTCACCTCCTGCAGCACCTTGCAGGGAGTCACTTGGAAATGGTTTTTGCTGAGCTCCCAACACTTGGCCGAGATGTTATTTCCTATCGGGAATGTTCGGTGTTCAAAGTTTTTGTGACCAGGAGGCTTTGAGCAGGGCGTAGCTGAGCAAGGTGACAGCGAGTGACTCGGGGTCACAGGAGAGCGTGACTCGGGCCGTGGTGGCCAGGACGTGGCGGGGAAGACGGCACTAAATATTTGCACAAATAGTTTCAGGGCTTTTCCCAGAATTCAAGCCTCAGCCTGGCTATCTCCGTGCACTTCAACCCCTTTAGCTCTTTACTTTCATTCTGTTCTTGTGAAAAAAAATTGAAACCCTATAAAATTTCCAACTTGGAGGATGAGTCCCTCAAATGTTTGCAGGGAAACCAGGTGCAGGCAGGGAGATGAGTGATGGGGATGTAGAAATTAAAAGCCTGTGTGTGAATATGAAAAGGGATCTGAAAGTAATTTTCTTAAACGCATAGGAAAATCCACAAGCCAGGTTTCCTTTTAGAAATCTGAGAATTACTGCTCTATGACTTTAGAGTGCACATCACTTACTAGGGGGTATTTAGTATGAAAATTTGCAGGGATATGGCAGGATTTTCATAGTCACCAAGTGGAAGAGCTTTAAAGAAAATGACATTTGTATCGGGTATTTGCCTGATCAGCACTAAAAGCTTTTTTTTTTTTCTGTCTTTTTTTGGTGGCTGATTGTATTTGAGTGGCCAAGTTCCAGCTCCATCAGAGGAGGTGAGAAGGGGTGGGGTTCAACAGGCAGGTAAAATCGATGTGTGTTCTGAGTTTAATGCCAGCAACTTAAAATTTCTGGAGTGTTTTTCTCTTTTGAGATTCTTCTGATCTCAGCCATTGAGTTTATCTTCATAAACTGCAAGGAAAATGGAAAAGTAATGTCCTTGTCTTGGGAAGGAACGTAGCCAAATTTATAAGTTTGAGTAATATTCATTATATACATTACTCTTTCTTATTATTAGCCAATCTGACATTAACAGATCTTCTGCAAAGCCATTAGTCGTCGGTAAATATTTACTTAGCAGCATCAGGACATTTCAGCTTATTTCTTTTCTCATGAATCATTTGTTCATAATATCTTCCTATTATTATTCTTGGTGCCTGATCTGTCCCCTAAATTGCCAACGCTGTCCCTGCTCCCTGTGTCCTGGCTGACACCAGCAGTTGAGTTTCTGGCACGTTGTTTCGGGTGAGAAAACTTTGGTTCTAGAAGCCCCGAATGCAGGGGACGCTGAAGATTTTCCGTAACTTCCAGATACTTATGACAAAACATTAATAATATAATGTTCCCTGAGGAAAGGGCAAACAAAAAGTGGTGTGTTTTCAGACCGGCTTCTTCTCTCGAGACGCTCTAAAGCAGGGGCAATGAGAAGTGAAGTTATTCAACAAATGCCTGGACCAAACTAACTGCAATTCTTTGGAGAGATGTGGGTGTATCTGCTGGGAAAGTGAAAATTAAAAGATGAGTACATTGGGTTCAGCAAAGCTCAAGGTCTTTTTTCGAACAACAAGTCATGCATACATGAGCTACACCCGGAATGGTGCGATTTGCATCTCTGTCTCCTAACGACACCCAGACAGCTCCGTCTTGAGTTGGCTCAGCAGCTTGGAAAGCTGCTGGAGATGCCAGAGGAAAAGGACCCGAGCCTTGGATGCTCTGGGGAGGCCACTGTGCTCCTGCAGGATTTACAGAGCCATCTGGACAACACTGGGCTGTGTTCCCGGTGGGAACGGCGAGAGGCAAGACAGCCCTGATACCAAGCCTGACTCTATAATTCCCTGGCCCTACATATTCCCTGGAATAGATCTTATTTTTCATACCTGGCTCGTTTCCTAGGACTGAATCCAAGTCTGCTTCTGATCTTGACTGCTGGAGGATCAGTGTAAATACCGCGTGCTGTACGCCCTCCAAGAGCCGTCCCCAGCGAGTCGACTGTGGTTATCCCAGACAACAGCCTGATATTAAGATCCCCCATTATCAATGGCTTGACTTTTAGAAAGCTGTCTACATAAACAAAGCCTATTTAGCTTGCGATTGTGCCCTGGAGAGTGTCCTACAATCACTTTCGCTTCCCCTCCCACCTTCAAGCGAAGAATCTGTCCTAGCGAGGAGAGCAGAGACCGAGAGCCACGGCTTGGATCCACTCCCATTTGAGTTACTGCATTGCTGTGTGGCCCTGGCCATGGTGGGGTGGTTTTGTTTTTCAGGCCATTCAACTAAATAATGAATATTCTGTCTGGAAATGGTTGAGAGAGGCTCTCGTCCCTACAGAAAAGTGCACAAGAACAACTCAATAAGTGGTAATAGAAGGCAAGTGAAAATTTAATGGAAATTAATTGAAAATGAAGCACAAAACAAACTTAAATTCTTAAGGAAACGTCACGACATGACTTTGAGATCTTTGCTTATTGAGAAGGGGCACTGATGTTTGTAACTAACCATCCACAAGATAAATTCTGCTTTTTTTCTCTTAGTTCTTCTACGAAAATGACATTTGATCAGCACTTTCCATGCACATTTTTGGCTTCCAAACTGTGCAACAGCAGAGATTTATATGAAAAAAACCCATAAACTATTCTTTTCCAATAGAAAAGTTTTCTCTCTTCTTGAGTATATCAACCTCTCCCGCCTCTAACAAACCATCAGTGCCTTTCATAGCATGTAGGCGACATCTTAAAATCTTTGTATCCTTTGCATATTTACTGAAGACGCTAAAGGCTCTTTCTCTGAACGACGTGTGCTGGTGAAGAGCACCCTGGACCTACTGGGTCTGTGTCCCAGACTCCACTGACCCACTCTTCTGACCAGCAGCAGCTCTCCGAGGTGCCTTCACTCACTCTTCCAGCAGAGATAAGCTTCTTGCAGTGATTCCCCATGACCGCTAGCCAGAATTTCAGGAGAAGATTTTCTCCAGTGAGTGGACATGTGCCAAATAAATTAGCACATTCCCCAGGGCCGTGACTCTATGTGGGGACCCGTTTTGTAGCGAGAGGCTTGAGCAGTTTTTTCTCCTCATTAGCACTGATAGTTAATTTGCTGCTCCCCTTTGGTCACTGCTGCTGTCAGATTGGGTTCATCTTCCTGATAGTCCCCTATATGGGCTGAGCCCCGCGGGGAACGTGCTGTCTCACATCTGCCCCCTCCATTTCCCAACTTGGGACGTGATGCCACCCACCTCCTGGCAAGCGGTCTGCTGTGCCTCTGTCCTCACATCTCTGTCTCTTCGCGAAATCCACATCACTTGTAAAATCAATTTATTCGACTCCTAAAGTGAGAGATTTCAGAACTTGTTTGTAGAGCTTCCACAGAGGAAGGAGGTTTCCTACTTCACTCCTGGTGAGAAATTTAGTGCACAAATCTGGTGAGGAGCGGCTGAGGGAGCTGGGCTTGTTCAGCCTGGAGAAAAGGAGGCTCAGGGGAGACCTTCTGGCTCTCCACAACTCCCTGAAATTCAGGAGGTTGGAGCCAGGGGTGGGGTCGGGCTCTGCTCCCAAGGAACAAGCGACAGGACAAGAGAAACTGGCCTCAAGTTGCCCAGGGGAGGTTTAGGTTGGAGCTGAGGAACAATTTCTCCAACCCCCTGCAGGGTTGTCCAGGCCTGTGCCAGGCTGCCCAGGGCAGGGCTGGAGTCCCCCTGATCCCTGGAGGGGTTTCCAAGGCGTGGAGATGTGGTGCTGAGGGACAGGGCTCAGTGGTGCCCTGGCAGGGATGGGGGAATGCTTGGACTCTATGTTCTGATAGATCTCCAACCAAACCAATTCTATGATTCTATGGTACATGTCTTCTTCAGGTTGCATGCAATCATCATCTCCAGGCAGTGCCACTTCCCCACATCTGCTCTAACGTTTTCGGGCACCTGAAATCGCGGGAAGGTTTCCACATGACAGACCTGCCAGCCTTGCCACTGCTCTTGGCTTTGAGAGGCTCTGAAGCAGGTGAAGTAAAAGCGAGAGTCTGGCCGTGCCGTGGAGAGATCAGGCAGTGTCTTTGATACCCTCTGCTCCTCAGGCATACCCCGTCTTATAAAATCCAACATGGGACACAGCCTTCCAGATCTGCAGATTTCAGAGCTGAGAATATCACTGTCATAACTGAACTGGGGTTTTTTCTTCTTCTTTTTTTTTTTTTTTTCCCCCCCACTTTGGGGCTTATTTACACGGGAAAATTAACCTGGACTAACTGAAGGCTGGAATTGAAAGTGGTTTTGTTCAGCTGCATTTGCTTCTGTGTGGACAGAATTACAGAGACCTTTGCTTGGTTTGTTGTGATTTGTCTCCAAAATGCATTGAGATAAACTAAATTAAGTCCATTTTTTTGTCCCAAAGGAATATTTTATATATGCTCATTCATTTTAAAAGTTCTTAGATTAATTTTGCAAAAAACGTCCCCGTGTAGACACATCAACATTTCTAATAACATTTGGCTGAAATGCAAGATAATGGCCAAGTCCAGGCTGAAATAAAAGGGATGAATCATCTCTAAATCACATGTTAGGATGTAATAGGATAAAAGACAATTGTTTTGCTGGAGAGAAGCTGCCGTGCACAGACCAGCTGTACGAACATCTCAGCTTCTGAGAGAAGAGCAGGGCAAGTCTGGGGCCCCACCCCCTGCACCTACGGAGGGGAACACGACCTGATTTCCAGAGCCCGTGCCAGCCCCAGCTCTCACCACCCCCCTGGATGCTCATCTGCAACTGCAGCACTGGCAGCATTTGATTCATCAGGATTTGCTTCTTGGGACCCCCAAGATGAGCACAGGATTGAATCAGGCCTGATATGGGGACATGTGAGGGTGAAGAGCCCGAACCACCCTGGCTCCAACCTCCTGGATTTCAGGGAGTTGTGGAGAGCCAGAAGGTCTCCCCTGAGCCTCCTTTTCTCCAGGCTGAACAAGCCCAGCTCCCTCAGCCGCTCCTCACCACACTCCTGCTCCAGAACCTTCCCCAGCTTCCTTGCCTTTCTTTTTCTGGCCACACTCCAGCATTTAACCTTTTTATTCTTTACAAATAACACAAAGGATTCCCCGTGCCTTTAAAAGACCAAGGGAGAATGATATCTCTTTATTTTATTTTTTCCCCCTGTTGTCAATTCATGCAGCTTGACGTTCTTCGAAGCATCAGCTGCTGGTGGTGTGTCATGTGGTGTTTGTCCCTCCCGTAAAATATAACTGAGTGGTAAAAAAATCAATTGGATGCTCCAGGTGAAGGACTGAGCTGGGAATTAGGCTCCCCTGTATTACCTGCTGGCATCCCTGTAGGCAAGGCCTGACAAAGTGTAAATCCACAATAATCCCAGTGCCGCCCATGGATTTACAGCGGCCAAAACCCAGCAGGAGATGACGAAGGTGCCATCCAGAACATCGCTGTGAACACAGCTCCTGCTCCCAGTGGTGGGCCGGCACAGCCAGGGCTGACAGATCTATACAGCTCACTCCCAGTGCCGACTGACACTACAGCCTGAGGGCACTTTCAATAGGACCATCTGTGATGCCTCTTATAAGCTTTATTCATTTTAAAAGCTTTCTGATCTCTTCCAGTTAGACTTTAATTACTGTTCTTCAGCCCATAGAAAGATCAAAACTAGTTCAGAGGAGGAAGCTTTTTATTCCTCACCGAGCCTGCCCCGTCTTCACTGGGGATCACAGTTCTTCACTTGGCACATCCGTGAGATCATTACGTGTAGCAACATCCACTGAACCACGTTCCATCGCCTGTGGCAAGGTGCCAAGCGCAGGAAATATGACTTTAAGGTTGTGCAGTTGGTCTTTTAAGCTTTTACAGTTTGTAGCTGGAGGGGAAAATGAAAAAAAAACAACCCTAAAAACCACCAGAGACCAGCTGGTGCAATTACTCTTGGTCTCAGTTGCCAATTATGCAAGAGGCAGGTACATGGATGTATTTTATACCCTTCCTGTTTGGTGTGGAGGCCTCTGCCACCTTCATCTTACAACAGTGAGAAGAGGCCAAAAGATGTCACAGGTTGGGGAACTCGTTGGTTGCTCCGTTTCAAGTGCAGAATTGTTTTAAAAGGGTCGGATCTTTCCATCGGTGCCCAGTGGCTTGGACATTTGACTTTCTCTTTGCATCTTCTTACAACCACCCCTACATTTGTCAGGTCTGCAGAAGGTGACTGGTGTGCGTTGCAGCTCAGCAAGAGCCACGTGGGAGAACCGGCCCGTGCACAGCCCCACGGTCACTCCTGCGTGTGTTGGATGTGGGCTGATATTTGGCTTGATCCACCAAGCTGATCTTCAGAGAGATCCTCTGGCCTGAGGGCTAGAAACTAAATCTAACAAACTCCCAGATTTCCTAAACAAACCACTTGCTGCCCAAGGAGCTGGAGAACTGAGATGCTGCTGTTCTTCTGCAGCACTGGTTCTGAATGGACCTACCCACCACATCTCCCAGTACTTGGCAATGACATGGCTGCCACTTCAGAGGGCAACACTTCCTATCACCTGCACACATGAAACTGGAAAACAGGACTTTTTAATGCAGCAGGTCCAATGGACAGCGATCTCCATGAGACTGAGCTATCAAGCTACTTCCAAGTCTGATCCATGCTGCCCTTCCTGGGAATTAAGTGGTATTTCCCATAATGGCATATAATTGGAGATGCTTTGGACGTGAAGGGGTCCCTTCTGGAACACCAGTGGACACCCACCACCCCTCCATCTTCCTTACTGAGGTTGGAAAGTAAAATGTCAACAGCAAGAGCCTGTTGTTCTCAAGGGTGATTCCTACAGTGGCTTTTTTAGGATTCAGAAATCTTTTGCTCTGTTCTCCAGCTGCTGTGAGATCTCTTGTCGAGGAGTCACAGCTCTTTTCTCTAGATTTCACCTCAGTCCGACAACAACGGCAATAAAGAGAAAAACAAACAAGCTATGAAATGTGCTGAGCAAATGCGGGGGAAATATTTGGGTTTTTTTTAACAGAAAGTCTGAGCAGTTTTGCAGAGCTCTTTTCAAGTGCATTTACTGAAATTTCCCCAGAGCCTTCCTAATGTAAGTACCGTTGGAAAGATCCTAACCAAGAGAAGCAGCTCCTGCTGAGTGATAGTCCATGGCTTTATTAGCGGAGATCAAAGAGAATAAAACAATTACTGTAATTTCCAAGAAACTGTTTTTCCGGGGGCACAGGCTATGAAAATAGGCCCATGTGTACTTAAGTAATGGGGACAGATTGTGGTCTTGAATTTTTTTTACTGGCAGAGGGAGTCACCACCTATTTTGGGATATACGAATGCAAATACAAAGCAGTGTTTTTTGGCCTCTGGAGAGTGCTCACGGTTTAGGGGGGAAATGGGGGGGTGAAAAATGTGTGATAAAGGACGCAGGGTGCAGCCCAGCAGTGGGACCTTACAGACTGGTGGGGACAGGACATCCTGAGTGTCTAAAGAAGGGCAATGAAGCTGGGGAAGGGTCTAGAGCAGGAGTGTGGTGAGGAGCGGCTGAGGGAGCTGGGCTTGTTCAGCCTGGAGAGAAGGAGGCTCAGGGGAGACCTTCTGGCTCTCCACAACTCCCTGAAATCCAGGAGGTTGGACCCAGGGTGGTTCAGGCTCTGCTCCCAAGGAACAAGCGACAGGACAAGAGGAACCGGCCTCCAGTTGCCCCAGGGGAGGTTTAAGAAGGAGCTGAGGAACAATTTCTCCAACCCCCTGCAGGGCTGTCCAGGCCTGTGCCAGGCTGCCCAGGGCAGGGCTGGAGTCCCCCTGCTCCCTGGAGGGGTTTCCAAGGCGTGGAGATGTGGTGCTGAGGGACAGGGCTCAGGGGTGCCCTGGCAGTGCTGGGGCAATGCTTGGACTCCATGATCTGAAAGGGCTCTGTCAAACAAAATGACTCTCCGATTCTATAATCGCTTAATCCTTCAGCCTAGCGTTTTAATTTCGCCATTGTCCTTTTAAACACAAATGTGCTGTCTATTAGAGGAAAGAGGCAGACAGACAGACAGACAGATGGACAGACAACTGCTGCAGAGACTTTGAAAGCAGGGATTTTACAACGGTTTTGCTCCGTGCTGGCAATATTTTCCCGCAGGAGAGAAATGTTCTTGGTCTGGTCCTGGGGGACCCGAACAGCCGGGCTGCTCCGCTGCAGGAGCAGCAGCTCAGAGCTGGGGACAGAGACCTTCACAGCTACAAGTATCTCAAAGGTCTGTGCCAAATGTCTGTGTTTTGCATTTAGTTTTTCCCACTGCTGGAAGGTCTGTGAAGCACAGAAATGACTGAGGCGTGTGGGCACCAAGAGTGAGTCTCCTGAAGGGGGTGAACAAAAGATTCTCCATGGACATCAGAGAACTTGCCCAGGAAGAAAAGATCTTTCTGCAATCCTCCAAACTCTGCTTAGGGCTCTGCCATATGTGGAGCAAAGCTCTAGCTTGGCATTTTTTATTTTATTTTTTTTCCCAATTTTCAGAAGTCCTGGACAGAATTAATGTGCTTTCTCAGCTGTGGAGCTGACTTCTAGGAGGCCAAAGAGAGGGAGATGCTCCACCTCTGCCCTTCTACCACCTGGATGCCAATGAGAGTTTAAACTCCTGGATGAAAGTGATGTTCAAGGCAAGGACAGAAAGCAGCCGCTACCTCTGGCTGCGCTCCATCGAGAGAGGAGGATGGGAAAGGAGAAGATGTTTCAGCCCTTGACTGCCATTTATTCCAGCACTAAAAGGAAATGAATTTTAAAATCCTAGTGCTGAAGCATCTATTAAAACGAGTACTAAACTGTGGCAGAAGAGTGTCAGGGAGGTAAGGCTTTTTGGATTAACCCAGCTGATTTTTTTAATTTATTTTTTACTGCAAATGAACTCTCACTGGCTTTCTTTAAAGGTCACCTTTTTTAAAAAACTACTGTGCTGGGAAAATGCTTTTAAGTTTCATCTGCTTTGTGTGTGTGCATTTTCTAAGCCCTGGGTTTATTTCTTATTGGAAAATGGTCTTGGATCATCTCGGAGTTGGAAATTTTATTTATCAGGTGCGTGTTAGAAAAAGGATTTTTTAACTCCTTAGATTCTTTTATTGGATGCTCAGCATCGTGTCTTTGGATCTCAAACTGGGCCAACTTTTATTCCCTCTACCACCCATCCTCTGCCAGCATCTCATCATGGGCCCTGAAGGTCCTTGTCTCATTTCCTTGTATCTCTGCCTTGATGCCCAGAAGGGGTTAAATGGGGTTTCTCCATTCTGCTTGATTGCCGATGGGCTGTTATTTCCTCCTCCTGAGACTGTCGCTACCAACAGCTCTAGCAGGAGAGGCTGTATTTCCTGCACCACCTTCCACGGTTGGTGGAGAGGTCTGGAGGTGTCCAAGAGACGCAGACATTTTCCTGCCTTGTGCTCCTCTCTATAATCCATTCAGAGGCTGTGGATGTCCATGGGCAAAGTAAAGCTTTCGGAAATGTTACAGCAAATCCAAAATGTTATTACATCCTTCGACACCTCGGTATCTCTCTCTCTCTCGAAAAAGCTCTGTGCTGACAAATAGCAGTGGAAGGGAACAGTCTTGCAGGGATGTACGACTCGGTTTGCAACCGTAAATCCTTATTAGGGATTAGCTCTTTGGCCAAAACCTGAGGATTACCAATGGATTTTGAAAGGGTGCCCAAGTCAGCTCGTATTATCCAGACTTTGTCCATACTCAGCCAAACCCCAAAGCGCTAATTCTCAGGAGTTTTAGGTGGCTGAGGAAGAATCACAGCAGGACAAAAGCCCACATGAAATAAATCGGTTGCTCTTTGTCCCAGGAGATCACCAGTTGCTCCGATCCCATTTGCTTGACGCCCTAAACCCGTTTGCTTTGCCAGAGCCCTCGGCGAGGCCGAGCGTCGCTCCCCTCCGCAGGATGTTTCTTGTGCTCTTGTGCAGAACTCCCTTTAAAAACCCAACCACAACAAGTGGCTTCCCTGAACATATCACACAAATTACGTTTTTATTGATTACAAAGCAGGACCGGCTGGAAAGGACGTTCCCATGACGCTCCATACGCAAGTACGTCACATAACTCGGTTAGATTTATCAACTTCCATCTTCATGCTAGTTAGATTTTGTGCTTCACTAATCCCATTAAAAGTCTGTTCCTGAACCTCACGCCTCTGATGGTTAGAATTACACTTCTGATTTCCATCTTCATTTATTTATAGCCGGTTGATCCGCGTCGCCACATGAGCAGTAGTAGAAATATAAAAATAAAAAAATGGTATTTAACAATCTGTCTAGACTGAGGGCAGAGAATGAGTCAATAAATCCTTATTTTTAGTGTTACCTAAGCATGTGATGGTATGTTTTACTAACAGGATTTTGCATTTCAAGAGCAGATGAGCAGACAATAGAGATGTTAATTTACTGAATTTACACTTCTTGGTCAGTAGGGTCTTGCAGAAGGTCTGGTTCTCCTTCCGAGGCTCGGCTTGCTGGGCTCACTGGTGAGTTCTCGGGGCCTGGGACCACCTGAGCTGACCCTCCTGCCATCTCTGCCACCTTGGACACTCGCATCAAAACTCCATCCTGTGACGACTCTTCATAGCGTGAGTAGAAATCAGAAAGCCACCGATGTCATCCAAAGGTATCTGGACCTTTATCTGCCGTTTTGCCTTCGAGAGGCCAGAAGTTGCCCCAAGTGAGACTTCTTTATTCCTGTGCTTGTAAGAATAGACTAGCTCTTATGCTCTGCATTGTACAGCAATAAAATCCTTCTTCCTTGCAGAATAAAGCTCACGTTAAAGCCAAATTCCAGAGGCACACAAACTCCTATTCTCTCCAGGGGATGTTGTGCGTCCCCGCAACTTGAAAGCCAAACGGCTACATCTGAAACTATTTTGTCTTCAGAAAAAAATCTGCCTTCCACAAGAAGATACCTATTTGCAGCTAGGAGAAAAGAGTGATTTGTTAGCAATGGCAGAAGTTAGAAATGTTGAGGAGCTTTATTCCATTTCATTATTATTATGTTGAGATAATGTACCAGCAAAGACTTCCTCTGTGGATGATTTTGGGGGCGTATGATCTTCGCAGGAAAGCACTGGCACTTCACACTGCTGGGAGTAACCATCTTGGCTGCTCAGCCAGATCTTCTAGCAGAATTTGGCCAGGTGGCTCAGCTGCAGCTTGGGATACCCACGTGCTCACGGGCTGTTTCCGAGTCCTGAGGAATGCACAAAGACTGAAGGCGGCTGCTGTGCTGCTTGGCCGTGTGGCAGGGTGGCAGGGGCTTAGGAAAGCCAATTTTTTTTCCAAGCCAGGCTTCTCCTTCTGCTTGGATTGCCTCAGCACCATCGCTGGTGCTTAAAACCTTTAATGCTTTGCTCCAGCGCCTAGCCAGCTGGCTTCCCACCTACCCAGTGTGCCACGTTCGTGTTTATCTGGGCTCTGCAACCTCCTTTTTGGCTTCTCCCCGTTGCACGGGAGGAGACAGGGAACGGCTGCCAGGGCCAAGGGTGCAGCCAGCACCCAGCACCCACCTCCCCACGGGCCCTGAGGTGGGAGCGCTGCCTCACAGGGTGTCGCAGACACCCAAGGGCTTATCTCCATCACTGGCCGTGCCTTGGTCACCTGGCTCGCAGGCATGAGTCTCAGAGCCGGCACCCAGCTGCTGGAAAGGCTGGAGCATCTCACAGACACTGCCTTTTTCCCCCTTGGCACGTGTCCGTGTCTCTAATACGGCACATGTTTCATTTGATAACAAGAGGCATCAAAAGATGTATATTGATTTATTGCCTACGCTGGAGCAGGGCTGCAAGATCCCCCTGAATCTGCAAAGTCAGTGGCTCCAGCCCCTTCACAGTGAGCAAACGGAGAAGGCTGTGAATGAATAACTTCCCTGACCTCCAGCCGGTGGAGGAGTTAATCCAGTAATCCATCGGAGCATCTGGAAGGCAGCGCGCTCCCTGAGCCTCAGCCTGGACCTACCGAAAGAAAAACAGAGAAGAGAAGGCAAACCAAACAAATCTTAGGGCTGAACGACGAGGGGAGAGGGAAGGATTGTGAGCCTGCAAAGGCAGCTCAGGTTCATTTGCCATCCCTGGCTGTGTGATGCCTTCATCTTGCAAAAGAAGTTTGGGGCTTTAGTTGTTCCAGCAGGATCAACTGGGCTTTGTGAGCACTCACTGCTGCGTTGTTTTTTTTTTTGTTTGTTTTTTTTTGCGTTGCTCAGTGCTCAGGGGAAACTAAAGCTTCTTGCAGTGACCTCAGCCTGAATTGCTTCTCGCCTCCGCAGCGAAGTCCCTGACCTTTCCCTGCCCGCCCAGCCAAGGGCACTGCACGGCTCCCGCCCGGCCCGGGACCTCGGAGCGCTTCGGCAGCCGCGCAGCTGCCGCCCATCTGGGAATTCTGCTTTCATACCCTCTCCTCAGTCACTTTATTACTTTACCAGACTCTAACTAATCAGCTTGAAATTTCCTCTGTAACTTTTAAACTGAAAAAAAAAAAAAAATAAAAGAGGAAAGAAACTGGCTAAAATATTCCAGCTGCTCGAAAAAAGAGAAGAGAGGTTAAAAAATACATTATCTTCCTCGTTTCAATGGCAAGGCAATGGTTTGCTTTGCTGTGAACACTATCAGCCCAGCTTTCAAATCCCAGTGTGAGGCTCAGAGAGGGTCACGGATTTACTATTCTCCCCCGTGTCGGAACGGAGCATGAGCTGCTGGCAGACAGTTCTGCGCCGGGCTGGAGCACTCCCGGCGGGATGAGCAGCGGTTGATTTTCCTCTTTTCAGTTGCACCCTTCTGAAAAGTCATTGCTGGGACACAAAGAGACACTGTGCCCACTGCACTTGGCGGATGTCGGGAGGAAACCAGCTTTTTGGGGCGACTTCCAACGGGGTGCTTGGAAATTGCGGAATAGCTGCTCTCACCTCTTCAGGAAGCCATCTGCTGAGCATACACAAATGTGAGCTGGTGAATTTAATATCCTAGATTTTATTAAAAATCCAGGCAGTATATGGAGTTGGACAGAAGCTGTTAACAGCATGAATGGACTTTGGGTAGCAGGCAGAGCCCAGCTGCTTGAAGGAAGATCCACTCCATGCGCTGGGCATCAAACTTGTATTATTTCGCTTTTGAATGAGGATACTCTTTAATTAAAGGTCCTGACTTGATAAGCCAATCAATCTAGATAAATAACAACCTTCTCCCACAGATAAAGTCGGCTGCTTATCGCTGCCTAACAGCCATCTTTTAAAGGCGATCCATAAAATTACCCGGCAAATCAGCTTACAGAGCATCTGGTCGGCGCAGCTCCGTGCGGGCAGAGCTCTGCGCTTATGCTGACAGCCGCATTTCAGCAACACCGTCCCAACCCCGGGCACATCTCCTCCCCAAGCCTTCTCCTGTTACCACCATCAACAGGTTTGTGCTGCCTCAGCGCTATTATACCCTCTACTACTCGTCCCATTCATCCCATCAGACCTCTAGCTCAGAGTTAGTGGAGTGCCAAGGGGGAGGTTACAGCGCCGGAGGATGAAATCTAATGCAATTAGTCGACTGTTTTACCCCTTCTTCACCTTTCCTTGCCAAGTAGCTTTGTTCTAATGAAGGGTATCAAACAGCCTCTTCACTGTGATTTAATTGAGCAGCTACTTGTGCCCCGCAGACGTCAAGGAGCGGTTACGGGAATGCTTTTCAGGGATCAGCGGAAAACGCAGCGGTACTGGATTAGCATGTGTATCTGTACGGGATGAGTTGCGCCAGTCCTACTTTTAAGACCTGCTTGTTTGCCTTGCTAAGCTCAGCCTCCCTCCAGTCTAAAAGCCCAGAGCCCACTACAAAAGCAACAGAGGGGGATGTGACACCCTTTTCTCTGTCTGGTTGGTCTCCAGAGGTGCAGAGGAGCAGTCAGGATATGTGACCCACGTATGTGGCGCTTCGGGACGTGGTCTAGTGGTCGTGGAGCTGTTGGGGAGAAGGTTGGACTCGATGATCTCGGAGGTGTTTTCCAACCTTAGCTACGATTCTATGGGTAGGAACCGCAGCGCTGAGAGGGCTTCTGAAGAGGTTTGCTCAACAGAATGCAAAGAGCTTAGGCCTGATCCCAAACCTCGTTTCCACTCTTGCACGTGAGCCACCCTTTCCCCACAGCTTGCGAAACCGCATCTTCTTCATCCAGCTTTGCAAGGGATTTGGTGGAGATGAACACCCAGGCACGTTGGGCAGCTGCGGCAGGGCTGAGTGGGAAGCCCCAGAGGGTATCCATAGAGCTGAGACAAAAATCTTGTGCAGACCTATCTGAGCTAAACTCGCCCCCAGATAGCACCGCTGTCTCATTTCCTGGAATATATTACCTAGACAGAGCTGACAAAAATAAACAGAGGGGAAAAAAAGACCATTCTGTAATGCAATCAAACCTCAATTGCCCATTTGTTTTTGTCCTTTAAAAGAGCTAATAACGTGGTAATTGGTGGAGATATCTCCAGGGCTCCATAACTGAAAGCAAGAGAGAGATTTTCCCACCGTGAAAGCGAGAGGCATATTTTTCTAAAGAAGAGAGGGAGGTATTACCCAAATTAAAGGAATCCATATAGATTTCTACTTGATGCCCAAACCAGCAAAGCCTTGTTCTGTTGAGTGTTGGATTTTAACGGCTCAGAGATTTTTGGTGTGATTGTGGTAGAAAAGCATCCCTGGAATTCACATCTTGGCAAAGAAAGATCCAGACCCACTGGAGCGTACTGAGGGTCAAAAACTCGTGGAGAAAATTTCTCCGCTATGGTTATTCCTGCTTTCCTGATGTCTCGCTTTGCCCCATGACACTCCAAAGTGGCAAGCACTGGTTTTATGTCCCAAACCCTGTAAAGCAAAGAGCCAACCAAGTGGAGAATATTCAGCTAAAGCACATTTTGCCTTTTAAAATAACGTCCCTTGTTCTTTCTACTCCTGTCATCAAATTTGCATTCAAATTCACCGGCTTTAATAACCAGCCATTGTCATCCAAAAGGCACACAAAATTTTGAGCCACAAACAGCAAAATTACTTTCGTCTTTCACAAAATGCCCGGAACAGGATCTGATTTTTTTCAAATATCTGTTCATCTGCTCAACCTTATTTTATTTTTCGAATTGTCACATCTCTACTTGGGGTCCAAAAATATAGAAACATCCTGAAAACAGCTCCTAAAGTTCAGTTCCTACATTGGTTGGGGACTGACTTGGAGCAGCTTCTTTTGACTCTGCCAGACTGAAGGACTCCAAGGGGAGAGCCAACACTCCGTAGATGCCCATGGGAACTTCCAGGCTCATTGAGAGCACCCATGGGCTCACCCCTTTGGGCGCTGGCCCCCGCAGCACCCATGTTCATGCTGGAGAGTCCAAGGGGGTGGTTTGATCATTCATGGAGAAAGGTGGGAATGCAAAGGGCCAACCCCCTGGGCTCTGCCTGGCACCTCCTCCACTGCATGATCTTGCAGCGCCAGGAAGATCCCAAGGTACATGAGAAGCGTAAATTTTTAATCATCTATTATCTTATACATCAATTAATATTATTTTGAGCTCGATCTATGCTGCTTTTATCCTGTCCAAAGTACTTACGGTTTCTTCAGGATCCAGGAGCTATAGAGCAGTAAATTATCATTTTATTGAAGTGATTGGCTTTATGCTAAAGCAGGTTCTTAAAGAACAGGCTTTAAAGGTTAAACTCTGTGCTGGGGTAATATGTACATCACATTCCCGGGTGCCTTTTGTGTTTAAAAATCGACAGTTTCCATCTGTGAAAAGAGGAATTTAGACATGCTGATACTCTGACATTTAAATGTGAGCAGTGGAAGATAAACACAGTCTGACATAAAGTAAATGGGGTGATATTAGGGAAAGTTAAATTTCAAGTGTTCGCGCTCCTGCTGGGGTGCTGTGTACCAGAAGGAACATTAACACCGTCATGTCTCTGGAGTTTGTTACAGCTGGTCGGCGCAACATGCCTCTGAATGATCTTTTCAAAGCAAAGGGCCAATGTTGGCCATAAGCTTGTTCCCAACCTTTTCTGGTTAGTGACGAGTCTTACATCACTACTTTGCAGCCAACAAAGCCAGGCTCAGAAGAGATTTAGGGTGCAGGTCTTCACCACAATCTCAGCTGCAAATAGTTTTGCAGTAGCATCCTGGCTGTGTCAGCACCAGCATGGCCAGGATTAGGGCAGCGATCATCCCCCTGGACTCGGCACTGGGGAGGCTGCACCTTGAATCCTGGGGTCAGTTTTGGGCCTCTTGCTCCCAGAAGGACCTCGAGAGGCTGGAGCGTGGCCAGAGAAGGGCAACAGAGCTGGGGAAGGGTCTGGAGCAGGAGTGTGGTGAGGAGCGGCTGAGGGAGCTGGGCTTGTTCAGCCTGGAGAAAAGGAGGCTCTGGGGAGACCTTCTGGCTCTCCACAACTCCCTGACAGGAGGTTGGAGCCAGGGAGGGATCAAGCTCTGCTCCCAAGGAACAAACAGCAGGACAAGAGAAAATGGCCTCAAGTTGCCCCAGGGGAGGTTTAGGTTGGAGCTGAGGAACAATTTGTTGCCCTCCAGGGTTGTCCAGGCCTGTGCCAGGCTGCCCAGGGCAGGGCTGGAGTCCCCCTGATCCCTGGAGGGGTTTCCAGGGTGTGGAGATGTGGTGCTGAGGGACAGGGGTTAGTGGTGCCCTGGCAGGGATGGGGCAATGCTTGGAATCCATGATCTGAAAAGGCTCTTCCAACCAGAATTATTCTATAATTCTTTGGATGTAGAAGAAGTGACAAGAGCAACTTGTAGCGCTCAGCTGCCCTGCTCCAGCCTGTGCTGGACACAGACACCCACTGTGCCATTCTCCAGCCAAGGGGAAGTGCGGGTGCTGAGTACCGTAGTGGGCTGGCTCTGATGGGCTGTGGGTGTAGGAAGATGCAGTTTCTTTTCTCCTTAAGAAAGAGAAGGTTCCTTCACTTGCTATAGTAGTTTCTATAGTAAATAGTATTATTACAAGTGAAATGCAAGTGCAGAAAGGTGTAAAATGTACTAGAAAAGGTGAGCTGGTGAAAGCAAACAACTGAAGGGGTAAGGGGATAACTGGAGGTACTTTGGAGAAGTCCCAGTGTGGTCTGATTTTGGTGTTGACACTCTCTTGTGAGCTTGAACTAACCTTGGAAAAGGTGCATTTGTGAATATTTTTTCAGTCTCTGGCCCCTTCAGTAACCTGGTGCCACACACGGGCGGGTGTGACAGCACAGCTCTTCAGCATCTTGTCTGACTTTCTCTCTTTGAAGCCCCAAGGGTGTGTAGGCAGGTTAAATAATGCAAAAGCAGCTGTAATTATGCTGTGCAGTTTCTCTGGAAACATTAGAAAAATATTAGCACATTGTTCTCTTTTTTTTGGTTCTTTTTCTTTTTGTTCTTTTTTTTTTTTTTTCTTGGCCTCTTTTGAAAGGGTCTAGAACAAATCTAATGGTTTAATGAGATATGTGACAACATGTGACATGTAAGAGATTTTTAGTGACTTTCATTATCCAAACTCAATTAGAGGAGAGGAATCAGCAAGTCCCCTGCCGTGAGAAGTGCCAGATGAAACCTTGGCAAGATGGGACAGATGCAAAAAAAGAGAGATTCATTGCAAAACAAGCACAGAGATATTCACTGTACCCCCAAAAACACCCAGTGAAAGCCAAAGGATAGAGATCGCAGCCTTAGCGACTTGTCTCTGACGTTTTCTTCCACTAAAGTAGATAATTACACATAAATAGTCCCTCCATTTATTCTTTGAAAAACTCTTAATTTAATGTCAGATAAAGACCTTTGTTTTCATGTTTCTTGGGAGGGGGAGAAAGAGAAATAAAGCCTTGTTCGGTTTTCATTTTCTTTCTTTTGGGCCCACTGTAAGATACTCTTGGGTTTTGCTCTGTGCTGTTCTATCAGTGCCTGGGACTATGACAAAATTCCTTGACACAGGGATTCTGTGAAATCTCTGAAATCCAGGTTTGCTGTGGAGGGTTCACACACGCAATGCTGGTCCTGGGCTCCATCCCTGGGGAGGCAGCACGTTGGGTGGTTACCTGCTCCTCCGTTTCTGAGCAACCTGCTCTAGTGGGAGGTGTCCCTGCCCATGGCAGGGGGGTTGGAACGAGATGATCCCTTCCAACCCAAACCATTCTATGATTCTATTACTTTATGAATAAGAAGAGGTGGGCAAACCATGTATCTAAACCTCAGATGATCTGAGCGACAACCGTTTCCAGCAATTCTGTGGCCCCAGCTGCCTGGTTGTGTGCAGCCACGCTGACCCTCCAGTGCCTCTTCTCAAAGAGCTGCTCACATCAAATTCCCCCACCAAGGGAACTGGTTTCCACCCTCCTTCCTCTCTTCTCTCCCTCGTGGCTGTGCCCAGCCTGTGGGACGATGCTCTCCTGGCCTACGCTCAGATCCATGGCTTCTTTCAACTCTTCTTCATTAGGCCAGACAGGGATGGAGGTCCTGCGTTCCCCTCTTCCCAGTCCCACCCCCATCGGTGTGGGGCAGCTGCCTGCCAGCTCCTACGCTCCAGTTTCATCTCTGCTCTCGCAGATGTCCCACAACCTCTTGGACAGTGAATGTTTTACCATTGCTTTGTTTGGCTATTTGGTGGCTGGAGCTGTGCCTGCTCAGCTGCACGCTGGCCTCCGATCCAAAGTTCTGCCGTAGGCAGGCAGCTTGGCCTGGCCTGTTTTAACTATTGTGAGCTTGTGTCCTCTCCATCTTTCCGCTGCTGGATTTTAGCAGACAGCTCCCTCCGGAGAAGCAGCCCACTGCCAGCTTTTCTGCCCATCAATCCTTCCAGCAGGCTCCTGTCGTGTGCTCTGAAGGATGGGTTGCAACGATCCCACGACACAAGAAGGATTCCCCATCAGCTGAGAATCTTTACATCTGGCTGAGCGGTGTCCCTTCCTTGTGAGCACCTGGGGAAGGCATCAAACCCCCACCTCCTTCACGCTTCCAAACCCAGGGCTGCCCAGGGCCCCTAGGGTCCGGGAACACCGGCGCAGAGCTGTGTGGACAGGGGACAGACTGAGGGTCGTTAGCAAGGGAGAGGCACCACAACAGGGAGTGGAACTGGGAGAAATCCCCTCCTCTGCCTGTGAAACTGGAGAGTTGAGTTCGAGTAGCCGGTTTTCATTCATTAGACGCTCTGAACTCTTTTGCTGTCTGCCGATGGCTGGACACGGATGCCTGGCCAGACAGCGCAGTCTCCAATTTGTCTCTGGCACACACATCTCATAAATCTGATTCTCTTTGCAAATGAAGAGCGAGCCACGGCCGCTAACAGAGCTAACCAGGTAAAGTACTTTCAAAGGGCTTACGATGAGTGACTTCCCCCAAACAGCTCAGCCAGCCCGGCCCGCGCTCAGATATGCTACGATTTTACTCATGTTCCAGGATAATCTCCATTTCCAAAATGCGTTCATGTCTACAGCATCAATTCTTTCAGAGGGACCGCGGCAGGCCGCGCTCAGTCGGCTTCTGCAGGATTGACTCAAGCGCTTTTCCCGAAGCAAAGATCAGTTTGGACCTGTCCTTGCATTATGGCAGGAGGGCAGTAACACGGCAGCGTGGTGTTCGCCGCCGCTTCCAAGGAGCAGAATGTAATTCCTGCTGCAAATCGCTGCTTGCCACTGGGGTAGGGCAGAGAGAGAACTGTCAGCTGCTGGGAAATAAAGGGCTATTACTTTCTGATCCATTTACATCTGGAGATTCCTTAAATGGCATAGATTTAATTCTGCCCGAATGAGGAAAGCACGTGCAGGTTACAGGAGAGACAGATAACTATTAATCTAAAATTCCAGGCAAGACTTTTTCTTTTATTGCCCTCATTATATTTTAAAGACAGAACCAACAGCGTATGCAAATGAGCACCGTAGATTATTAGCAGGGAAACCCTTCCTGCATATATAAGCACACAAACGTGACTTAGCAGCAAGCACACTGGGGACACTGCACATGGTTGCTGATGTCTGTTTAAAGGCTTCCAGATCACTGAATTCTTTTCTTGGAACTGCCTGTAACTGGAGTTTGGCTGAGCTGTACTAGCCAAGTGATCTTGGGGCTCACTGTTGTCAAAAGGAGTGACTCTGGTGCTCCCTCTGCCCCTATTCTTTTGCCAGAGACTCCTGACTCTGCTACAGGTCAGACCCTTCACTGGAAAAGCCATGAGGTTTCCTGCTGGTTGAGTGAGCTGAACCAGTTCAGTGCAAGATCTCAGGGCAGGTGTGTAGGAGGAACGGTCAAAAGCTTCCCTTGGCAGCAAAGAGATATTAGGTCAGCTCAGTCGTGATATTAAACAAAGTCTTTCTGTCTCAGTTCTGGGCTTTAATCACCTGGGGCAAAAATACAACCCTTCTGTGCCTCTGGTCTGCACCTCGCAGTGCTCCTGCCCTCTTTACAAAGCATCCTGCATTCCCTAAGAAGTGACTTCAACTTTATCCCGTAATGTTCGCCGACAAGCTAAGTTAGTTAGTCATCTTTGCGAGCATGACATCCATCCCTGCGCTCACCCAGCATCCTGGGCTTGTCCGGCGCAGCAGTCTTCTCTTCAGGATGTCTCATTCAATAAGGAACAGCACAAAAGAGTGGAGGCTACGGAAGAAAATGGTGTTCTCAGCAATGCTGACAGATCCAGCAAGACAAAGAGGAGACTTTTGATGGAAAAGCTGAATGTCAGCTGTGCTACGTAGGTTTTTCCAGTAAAGAAAAATTACGGTTATTATTATTATTATTCAAAATTTTTACTATAGAACAAATAATACTAGAACAATCCATTTCCATTAAATTCAGTAATAGCCTCGCTGCCTTTTGGACTTTTGAAAATTGTTCTAGCAGAATTACATCGATCGATGAACAAAGAACAATGTACAGAAATAACAGGCACCAAATTCCTCAATAAGGTTTGTATCTTTTGTAGATGTGGTGCTGAGGGACGTGGGTTAGTGCTGGGGGAACGCTTGGACTCCATGATCTTAAAGCTCTTTTCCAACTTAAATGATTCTATGACTCCATGATCTTTAAAGCTTTGTGATAGAAAGGGCTGCACAACATTGTGGCTGAGGTGCCAGAGGTTAAAAGCTGGAAATGCTGGTCCCGAGTGCAAGATGTTGGGTATCCTGGGACAGAAAGGGGGCCAATTAGATCCCTAGGTCTTTTGCTAGCATGTGAGAGCGTTTTTGGATAATAAAGTGTATTCCTGTGACATCTGGCATTTGTCTATCTACAGGAAATACTGCGATAAAACTGACGAAATAAAAACCTCTCTGCAAGATATCATTCTAACCCTGAATTTCGTTAGTTTTCCTGGGATTAACCAGACAGCAGCTCCCAAGAGCCTTTCCCCACGTCCCTGTGGGTTGACTGCAAGGCAGGGAGTCTAAGCCAGGGGTAGCCCCCATGCAGCAGAATATTAGCAGGTAAAATCCCTAATGAACGTCCTTCAGCTCAGCCCCGAGCAAGCGCAGCTCACGAAAGCTCTGCTCTCAAAGCCGGTGCTTTATCAGCACCGGCGGCATCTGCTCACTGGCTCTGATTGCTGAGCAACGACGTCGAGCTCGAGAGGCGGCAGGAGATTTATCTGCCCGCACTCTCATCAAATCAAGTGTAATTCCTGAGCGTTTGCCAAACGGGAGCGATACCGATGCAGGAGAGCCTCCTCCGAAACACGTGGCTGGATCGTGAGGTCCCGTCGGCCGCGGTTATAGATCTGACTTGATGAGGCCCTTGCCTAGAGGAGCTCTGCTGACCTGCTGGGGAAGGTCAGAGCTGTCCCTGTGACACGATGGAGGTTTTCTGCACATGGCACATTAACTGCCTGGATATTAATGAGCTGTATCATGCCTTCCAGTTGCCAAACACAGGCCACTTGGCTCCTGTTAGCTAATATCCCCTGGGCTCTGTGATCTAGAAGAATTTGGTGCTTTTCCTTTTACAGCCGCTCCAAAACATCCCTCTCCTGTTGTACGGGGCTTTTCCCAAAAGCTTTAAGGTGGGGGAAGCTCAATAACAATCCCTTTGAAATACTACTAAAGCCAGTTCGTAAGTTCATTACTCCTCATCCTTTATCCTTAAAAGATTCCGTAGACAGTTGGTCCATCCCAGCCTTTGCATTAAGGGTCTCCAAAGGACTTTGCAAAGCCACTCTGGAGAATGGAGGAGGGAGAAAACTTCATCTCCCATGAGAGCTGTGCTTCAGCTGCAGCGAAACGCCTACTTTCAACACACTGTTTGCCCACTGCTTTCTGATGGGTGGCAGGACTTCACGCTGAAGAGATTGCTTACGATGCAGTGGGATGTGGCTGGCTCTTTGCAAAGCCAGCGTGCAACGTTTGGAGATCTTTCCAAAATGGGTGAATCCTTTTAAAATGAACACTGTGGATCTACAAAGGGGACATGTAACGTACTCATTAATATATATATACTTATGAAAACCAGCTAGTGCGTTGCCCTGAGCTCTGCTTTCCATCAGCACACGGAAGCTCTTGCCAAGAGACTTGCTAAATAGCACTGAATTCGTATTTGACATTCTCTAGCTATTCCCTTTAGGAATTAGAGGGATGGAAAGATAGTATTGCAAGGTAATCCCAGCTAGTAGGTTAAGGCTTACCTGGCAGGCTCTCAAAGCTAGCTGAGATACAATGAGCAGGTGGAAAACATTGGCAGACTTGTGTCTTTTCCTCTTTTGCAGGAGTACAATGGCAACATCAACCTTGCGATGGCTGGTGTAATTTCCTTCCTCACGCCAAGGAATTCTTCCTGTGATTGCAATAGGAGCTGGAATGGAGCCTTTGGGGCAAACCCCAAGGAATAAACAGGAGCTCTCATCTTGGATTTTCAAGGATGGCGGAACATACGGGGTCCCATTAAGAATGTTGTATTCTAGCTTCAGCCTTGCCAAGAAATCCAGGTGATACTTCTTTACACCTTGACTTTTGGCTTTTGGGTGGAAAGAGCAAATAGCAGTCCTTTGAAAACGGCTGGCATTTTTAGCTGTCACCTCGACAAGCAGATCTAGCGTTTGGCAAAAACACGGAACAAAATACTTATTACAAAGGTCAGGTAAAGTCAGCTTTTCCTTGTCGATGTGGATGGAGATGTGCACTTCTGAGGGAATGGAGAAATTGGGGGTTTAAGGGGCCGGGTGTATTCTGAATGTGGTTTTATTTCTGGTTCTGCTAATTCTCTGTTTTGTTGGGACATATTTTCTACGTTTCCTTCTTTACCTTTCTTATTTAGACCGTAAAATCTCCAAACTGCTGGGGGTCGTACAGCACTGAGCACAAGGGTCCTGCTGCTTGATGACGTACCCAGGAACCAGAATTGTGCAAGAAATATGGCAATTTTTGACCTTAAAAGAGGTCTGGATTTGCTGGCACTTTGCTGTCTCTCCACAATAATGAAACAACAAACACTAGCGGAATATTTCAGAGATGCTTCCTCTTCCTTCCCTGTGAAAACTTCAGGGAAGAGGGAAATCTCTGTGCCTTAGGAAGCTTAGCTGGGACTGCTTTGAGCTATTCCAGCATTCGTGTTATCACTCTGTGCCTCCAGTCACAAGCAATTAATATGTGTGTGCATTATCTCCTACCAGGCTGGCTGGAAAAACGCTTTCTAGCTTGGTATGTGTTTCTGCTTCATTTTCAGTGGCTTCTAGCCTCACACTCCTTCTCTAAATATTATAGATACTGATCTGATTTATTTACAGTTAGTTCATGTGCCAAACTGGTGGAAGATGATGGGGTGGCCAGGGAAAACCGATGGAGAAACTAGTCCTCCTAGCAGGCAATTAATTAGCCATACCAGACCAGCACTGAAACATGGGTACCCGTTGTATACAGATGTGGCATTTAAACCTTAGAATAATACCTACTTTTATAAAGGCAGTGAATTAAGTTAGATGATTGACTGGATCAGCCTGGAAAGTGATAGATGATGGTACACAGATTTGGCAGAGCGTCCCTGATTTCTCTTTCACGGCTCTAAATGTCACTGTAAATTGTTTTTAACATAATTCTGAACCTCCAAATCTGGCAATGGGTAATAAATCAGCTTGAATCCGTCAGCAACTGGCCTTCTGTGTGCATTCTGGCACTCTTTTTGTGCCCCTCTGGCTTGAATGTAGCTACCATTCTGTGAAATCCAGAAGGAAACGTAGACGTGATAGAGCAAGGGCAGCATTTGAGTGACTCAGATACAAATAGGAGAAAAAAATCCATGTAAGTAGCAAGAAATAGGCACTAAAAAGTGGCAGGAAGATACAGTCAACAATGATATATTAGGATATTGTTGATTAGAAAGAGCAAAGTTTGGAAACTGTTTTGATTGCAAGTTTTTGGCCCCTCCTCTTGCCCACAACTTTTTTTCTTCCAGGCTCCAACACAGATGCAATAAAGGCAGGTGCTGTACACGGTGAACTTGCAGGTCCCTCACTCCCGGCTCCACACTTCTAACACATCCCAGAGTCCAAAGTGTGGCGCACATCTCTGAATATCACTGCAAACCATGTTCACTGGCTTCTTGCTGTGGGAAAAACATCCTCCAGCGCACGTGGAAGTCACGTCCCAGGAGGTGGCATCTGCTTTCACTAGAACTTGCCTAGCAGAGCCATGATACCCTGGAGGAGTTTGTCTCACCAGCTGTAGGTGCTTAGTTGAAAGCTATCCACAAGGCTCTTTCCAGAGTGCTTGCAAAGAGAAGCAGGTCCATGCAGTAATTAATTTGGCCCTGGAAGGTGTCCAAGGCTGGTGGGTTGGGTCTCTACAGGAGACATTGATCTTTATTAGCTTCTGTGGAAGCCTGTAGCTAGCTGGCTTAGCTGAGAGGCTTGAGTTACAGATGGCAAAAGTTAGGCAAGAAACCACCAGGTGATACAAAGGTAGGTACGTGGGCAGGATTTGCGCACTGCACAGGCACTGACGGATTCGGATGCTCGGCGTGAATTTTGAAACCGCCTCCCCATTCAGCACCCGCTCCTGAGCTTCAGTCTCACCTGGCAGAGATTGCTTTGGAGGATTACTCATGCTTTTGAAAAACTGAGGATCATACCAAAAAAAAAAAAATAAAAGGAATCCTTAGGTCTGCAGAGATAATTGTTACTCAGGCTCATACTCACTATCTGTCCCAGCTCGTTCCAGTGCCTCGGAGTTTTAGGGTAATGCCACAGAAAGGATTACAGATATCCCTTCTCATTACAACAGCGCCAGTCGAATTTCAGTCATCAATCATACTCGCTCCAGAGTCTCTTTATGCTCTGAAGCTGATTAGTTGTTGAAATAATCCAGCTTTGATGGCAAGCAATGCTTTGCCAATACTGCAGCCGCCTGCTTTTCTCCCATCCTCGGCTTTTAACGGATCCCATGCTCCTTTGTTCCTCCTTCTTCTGCCTGTGGAGCTCTCAGAAAGGTTTGACTTTCTAACCATGTTAGCACATGACTAACCATGTGCTTGGATGCACGTTCTTTGCATCAAAACAAAGCCTGAAATCTAATGCTGCTGGTTGTCTTTTGGTTTTAGGATCTCTTGAAAGCGTAAACACGATCTGGCAGTCTTTCTTCTGCAGTTAGGCCCAACTCAGGGCTTTACTGTACTCCTCTGTGCTGGGTCCTAGGCAGAGTGTAATTCCTTCGCCTGGTCTCCATCTGTTTCATCTTGCATGAAGAAGGACTATCCCCAGAGCTGGTACTGCTCTCTGAGGCGGACCCAAGCAGGTTCTGTGCCCATAATCTTAAGAAGAGAGAAGAGGATCAGCACTAACCCCAGTTCAGCTGGAGGAGATTGATTTTGGTAAGCCCACCAGAGAGCTGGAGAGACCCAGCTAAAGATGCACCAAACAATTCACAGCACTAACACGTAGCCCCTCTCCAAGCCTTTCCCTGCCCAAACCCTGAGCAACAAGCAACAAATGAGGGGGATAATATGAAGGGATTAGATCTGCAGCCATTAAAAAAAAAATTTAAAAATAATCTTTTGTCCTACATGAATTCCTTCATCCTCTGTAAGTTGCCTCAAAGATTTTAGATCTAGCAAAATTAAATTTTTTTATCTGTTTGTTAAGTAGCACCCAGAGATTGCTGAGTCACAGAGGAGACTCTGCTCTCACTGTCTCAAATTTGGGGATGCTGAGGAGAAAGGTGACAGCTGCTTTCTCAAGCAGACCGGTAGCCACAGTGGGAATCTCCTGGGCTTTAGCTGTGCTCTGCTGCCTGCCCTCAAAGCACTCAGGGGTTCTTTAAATCAGTTCCTTCTGAAACTGAATGATGAAGGATGTGCTTAGTGAAAATATTTATTAACAGCCTCCAAACTTTGTCAACATACTTGACAATGTTTGGGGAACTATAACTACCCAGTGATACAATGTCTCCTTTATATGTAAATAGTGAAGAAATTAGGGAAAGCAGAGGACTGCCATTACAAACATTACATAGGTAACAAATATTTGCATGTTTGCTTCTTTAAAAACTTTTTTCCCCGGTGTTTCAGCTGGGTTTATAAAAACAAACAAGTGTTTTGGGTGTGTAACTTGCTGACCTGATTCTCAGAGCTCAGCATGGCTTCAAAATCAGGTTCTTTTCATGTGCCTCCAAGCTGGGCAGCAAGAATCATCAGTCTTTTCCTTTAAATATAAGCCTTTGATATTAAATATGTGTTCAAACCTCCCACTGATACCAAGAAGAGCTACATGCACATATTCCAAGGTAAAAGAAAGCTCTCATCTACAGCGTGCCCTCTTCTTCTGGTTCTGAAATAAGACATTTCTGCAATGTTAAACAAAAGGGGATGGGCATTAAGCGATCAGACCAAACCAGCACTTCATCTGCGGTGGAATGGGAAGGTGCATTTGCAAAGGGGTTTTCTAACCTGGAAAAATCACCTGTACAACTCATGAGGCTCCGAATAGCTCCTGATGGAGACCAGTGCAACCCGTAGGACACAGATAACATATGAAAGCACTACCTGAGGGGAATAACGTTAGGGGGAAAAAATGGCCATAGGAAGCATGTTGGGTTTGTCAGCTATCACCTTCAGTAGCTTTCCAGGGTTGTCTGTCTGAGCAAAACAAACATTTCCAGAGTGGAAAACTCGTAATAGACTCAGGTTATTGTGCAAGGCGATGCCAGGCTGGGCCATTTTCATTTTCATCCTCAGATGAAATAGAGTAGAGAACAAGTCGCTGCCAATTTAACTTCATCATAATCCCATTCCATTCCTCCTAGTACATCTGGGAGGTTGAAGATCGAAGCCATCAGTGGGGTGATCTGTTGCCAAGAGCAATTGTCTCTTCCTATCTGGTTCCAAAGGCCAGCGAGGCCCTTAAACGATCGCTGCGGCACGAGGGCTCTGAAGTGAATTCCAGAGATGATAATCACGCTAGGCAAACACTCAACAACCAGGCACGCCTGTAACCTCGCTAGGCTGGGCTGGCGTTGCCTCAAAACGTGGCTTCTTATGGCAGGAGCTCGCTACAAAGCGCCCAGATGAGCCATCCTGCCCCGGCTGTACAAAAGAACCCATTATCTCTTCAAACTGTCAAAGAGCCCAAACTGGAATTGATCGGCTGAGGGACTACAATCTCACCAATTAACTGTGCCCTGGGACCGATCAATCTTTGGCAGAGAGCTGCCAGTTTATTTCAGAGTGTCGCTGACCCAGAGGGAGCCATTGGAGAAAGGTGGGGACAAAAAAGCACCATCCCAAGTCACCGCTTTTGGTTACGGCTGGAATGAGGGGCCCAAATGGCGCTAACGCATCCTTGGTGATCTTCTAGGAGCAAGAGGAGATGCGTCTCATCCTGAGGGGTTTTTTTATAAACCATTAATAAATCAAAAGAGATGTTTTAATAAGTGGTAAGTAAACCAAACATATTCCTGCTTTGTCCCGGAGATCACAAATTGTCCTGTGGAGATGCAAGAAGCACCAGGAAGGTGAAAAGCGATGGAGATGGTTGTGTAACTGTACAAAAAGTATACAAATGGCCATCCCTGATTAACTATTGATTAAAATATCTCTTCATTGCTGATTAACATGTTATTAGCTATTTATAAGCCCCTTTTCTAACACTGGTGCAGTCCCTGAAGATTCACAATTATCTACCCCTTTGTTTTAAGACTTGTGATTTTTTTTATCCTCGTGTGCGCTATCTGTAGAGGAAATGTTAACAAAGCAGATGGCCAAAGCTAAAATAAAGGTAAAAAATGGTACAAGCAGGTAGCAAACATATTACAGGTGAAGGACAGAGGGAAAGAAGAGGTTTACAGCCTGTCTGGGCAAAGTTACCACACGCAGGTAATGCAGTTACAAGTGGCCAGAGGTACAAAGCCCCACAAAGCAGTTACAGATTCAAACCCAACCCAAGTCATCCTTGGCCATGGTGGTGGCTGCAGGATAGAGCCAACACAAAGCATCAGGAATCATTCCCTGCGTGAGGAGGAAGATTTGTCACAGATTTGTTACCAGAAACAACAGTCTCGCTGAATGCATCACAACCTGCATGAAAAAACACACATTCCCCACCCAAAGAGTAGTCCTTTCATGGTGGAGAAAACCACAGAGAATCTCACATTTGCCTGGGGAGTGAAAATACTGCACTTATGTGACCTTGGCCACTGGCTTTCTGCATAAGTGAGTCTCAGTTTCCTCTGAAGGTCAGTAATGGTATCGATTTCCTCGTGAAATACTATTATTCCCTTTACTGATGTAGAACTTGTCCTGAGAATAACCTAGGGCCTCTCAGTGCCAAAGCTGCCAGCCTCATGCGTTTCTGAGCCTTAGATATTTGTTAAATAGTTATTTATTTATTTATATATTTATTACAATTCATATCTATGCTGTATGTTCTGAAAATGAAGACTGTTACTACCTGCTTTTGCCCTGTACTCTGGGATCGCATAAATACTCTTAATGACTCCAACTATCTTTAGAAAGGCAACAGATATTTGACAATCCCACACAGGTTGTGTGAGTAGCGTTTTTCTGGGGAAGGGTGAGGTTTTTATTAAGATGGCATATTATTTAAATAAAAAATAAAAATAAAGATGGTTTTATTGTGATGTTCTTCAGCACAATTAATTTCCCTGTAACGCAGAGGATTTATTAATTATGTAACCTTCTCTGGAAAAGTATTAAAGTACTAAATTAAGAATCAGGTGGAACAATCCCCACCGAGATGCTGAGATATTGTCTAAGCATATTAATACTTGATATCTTACTTTCCCCCCCAGTATCTCGAGAAGATTCTATTTCACATTTTCTTTACATGGAGATGTAAAGAGTAGAGGAAGTAACAAAACCTGCAGCATTATCAGCAGGACTCCATGGGTCCAACTGGCTTGATGAAGAGGCCTCTTCGAGAAGTCGGCGCAGGAGAAATCTTTTTCAGCTATTAGAGAATCAAATCCAAGTCAGTTGGGGACCCATTGCTCCAGATCTCTGAGAGGTATGTGATACAGGCAAGTCTGACTCTTGGAGTGCATGAAACCAAGACCTCAAGAGGCCTGAGATTTGTCTTGGTCTTTTTTGTTATGTCTTTGTGACCGTTGAAGTGGTTGAGCGTGAGACGGGTCCTGACGGTGTTAATGCACAAGTCACTGTGGTCATCGGCCAATGGGCCATCCTTGGTCTGCTCTGGAGCAGAAGTCACTCACATTCTGGTCAGAATAAGTCACCCCTGTCCAGCTGATGAGCAGGGACCCAGCTGCAGTCTTCCAGAAGCAGCAGTTAGATCCCTGTGAAGCCACCGAGGCAGGGGTTTTTTTGTGTTTCTCACCATAATGAGAATCCCACTTAGGTATCATTTTATCTCCTGTGTTTAAGGGTTTTAGTGAGTCTTCAATAATAGGCAGGCTGTAAATGGGTCTCCTAGGAAAGCCTCAATTGCATTCCCCAGAACAGACAGCAAATCCAAAGATCACTGTGGAGTTTAAAGCACTTGAAAAGCCCGAACACAAGGCTTTAAATGATACTCAGGTGATGGAGAGGGCTATGGACTAAGCTTGAGTTTCATCCCCAGCTCCTTGTAGCACTGACTATCCCACGGTGAGGTTTGCCCCCAGGGAGAGCAGCGGCATGAGGGAAGTGGTACGAAGGGTGCAGTAACACTCCTGCCTCCCTGCCCGTCTTATTGCTGCTTGCCTGGGATGTTTTTTTCTCTTCACACTTTTTTTCCCCCTTCATTTAATTATATGTATTTTAAAGAAAACAAAACACTAGAGTGAATCTAATTACAAGGAGCTTATTGACTTGAACCTCATTCACAGCAGACTCCTAACCCCAGTCATCTTTCTGATGAGCCAGACGAGGCTGAGAACTGTTCCTCCCCGTTCTGAGACACCCTGACCCGGTTTGATTTAATTGGTCTCTTGCAATAATGGAGTACTTGCCAAGAGCCAATTTAAAGGTGCTACCATCTGATTTTTTTTTTCTTTTTTCTCAATAGAAGGATTAACCCCATTAGCAATGAACTCTGGGCTGCACGTCCGTAACCTTACAAAGGAACATAATCCTCTCTCACTCCGCGGGCTCAGTTTTGCTTCTGCAGTAAATACAAATCACTAAGAATTTCCTCAGTTTGGACCTGTTTTTTTCCCTGGGTGTTCAGAAGCAAAGAGCGATCCCATACAGGGGTGGGCCAGGATTTGAACTGCTGGCAACACTTGCCCATTCATTCCATTTTAAAATGGCACGGATATTATTTCATGGCTCCTGGCTCCAGGTCGTGGGTTGGTGCTCAGCTCTGAGGAGGGCTGAGAGACAGCGGAGCAGAGATGCTGTGAGACTTGGCTTTTGGTCGTGGTTCGGGTTATTTCTTCTCCTCCTGGATTACCACCCCCTCCTCCCTATGTCTGTGGGGCAGCAGAACAAAAGCTCATTTTCCCTTGAAAGTCTCTCACAAATTGGCTTTGCGTTTTGGAAGGAAGCGAAGCGTTTAGTGTGAAGTTCCTTGCGAGCCCCAGTGAGGTCTTGTGATGTAGGTGCTGGTTCCTCTCCCACTTCTAACAAAAAAAGCATCTGCACAAGGAGACATGGCCACCTGCACCATGAGGGACCTCCTGCTCCCTGGGCTGGGCAGGGTGACAAGGTGGTTGGGTTGTGGAGCAGCTCCTCGTTCTGCTCCCACCAGGCCACTCTGAAAAAACATCCCCTGCTTCGAAGGTCACCCTGACCCTGCCTCCATCCTCATCAGCAACTTGTCCTCCTTGGCAATGGCTTCAGAGCGTGCCCGGGGGACACCTGCGTGTGGCCGAGATTTGCTTCGGCAGCTGTTTTCCTGTGGCTTAAAAATAAATATTGAGATTTCGCTTGACAACGGGCTTCAGGTTGTTCTCAGGCCACTGCTGAGCGTGGCAGCGCCAGGGGAGCCCGAGGGCCATGTTGGAGACGGGCAGGAGGGAGGGGAGCTGTAGGGAAGGCCTGGCCGTGGTTTTTACTCAGCAAGTTTTTAAACATCTAAGTTGTTTTTAATAAGCTATGAAAAATAATGAATAATTAGGAGAGATGGAGTTATTCCCATTTACTAATTAAATTATAATCTTTGTAGATAAGAGCAGAGACACTTAAGGGTGTCACTTTGTATAAGGAACAGAAGGTAGATGTCTCCAGCAGGCTAATTTTCTACGCTATAATGCCTTCTTTATCACTAATAACACCATCCTACATTTAAAAAGTGCTTCTCTTCCCAAAGGACCTCAGACTGCATTATAACTGTCGGCCCAGTCCTGAGGGCAGATAGATTGACAACACTTTTAATAAGAAATTTGTCAGATTCAAGCCAGCACAGGGCGATGCCTCCTCCCAAGGCTGACATGCTAAGATGGAGGAAAAGCAGCGGATCAGTCCCAACGTCTCACAGTTGGAGACTGGAAGCTGGCTTAGAAACAAGCTGATGGAAAGGCAAAGCTTTGTGCAGAAGGAGCATGCAGGACTTGTGGCTGGGCTCCTGGGATGGAGGCAGAGGCCTGCACATCACGGGCTCTCAACTCGTAGGACAAAGCAGCAGTTTGGCTGCTCTGAGCTTGGCTGTGCTGCGGAAAGGGAGGTGGTGTAGATAAATATGATCTAACAGGAACCTGGTATCGATCACACTTGTTATCTGAGAGGGATGTCAGTGGAGAGGTAGCACATGGGAGGTGACACATTGAGATGGGACCTGCTCCCTGTGGTGCAAAGTGTTGGAATCTCTGTCTGAGGCCAGCCTGAGAGGAGCAGGAGGGGCACATTTACTAGAAGTGTGAACATTTGTTCTCAAATCCCGAGAATGTCCGTTCTTGCTTGCCAGGGGAGGGTGTGGGGTCATGGAGTGTGGCTGTAATGCCACCAGCATAGAATGCTGCTGCTCTCAGTATGCTAAAGCTGAGCAGCTACTCTAAGTGTAAAAGTCTGACAGACTCGAATTGAAACCCTGCTTCTGTTAAACTTGGGGAATTCTGCCATTGATTTCAGTAAGGCCACAGTTTTCACTTGGCCTTTTCAGTTATTGGAGCAAAACACAGTAGAAGACCCTAACTACTGCTGAATGGAAAGAAAGAAAAAAATCATATATTGGTTTTGGCCTGAAAGTTTCCACCTTCACTCGTGAATTTAAAATAGAAAATCTATTTGCCATATGTTCAATTCCAGAAGAACTACGTCTCTGGAGAACCTGCTTCCTTGGGTTGCTTTGGATGGAGAGGGACCGCTTACAAATTTCTTTGCTTTTCCCTCCTCTGTTTTATTTCTCACATTTACCATTAAAGTAGCATTGACATTTCTGTGCCATCTGGCTTCTTTTTTTTTGTGTGTGTGGTTTTTTTTAAAAGAAGCTAGGGGAAGAAAGATTCAGAGTAAACCAAGAGTTTGCGTCGCTAGACCAGCAGTCAAGAAAGCGAACCGGGGGGACCCCACACTGAAATACTTCACCAAGGGAGTCTGAGTTTCAAAGAAAGGTTTTAAGTCTTGCAAAAAGGAGAGGAAATCTCCTCATGTCTGAAAGGTGGGTTGGTTCTGGCACAGCTAGACAGATGTATTCTCCACAGCAGCTGCTACAGCAAAGAGGAACAGGGGTAGACAGCCCAGGAATTGCTGACATGCAGGTTACTGTTTTATTCATCTCTCTAGAGGCCAAGAAATATCCAGACAAATGAGGTTGTCCATTTTAAGGACTAGAAGGAAGCTGGAAGTCCCTCTGGACCTGCCAACCTCACATGTTTTAAGGTTGGTGTGTTTGAATGAGGCTACTGTTGAAGGGAGAGAATTGGACTCGCCAACTCGGAGATTTCCCCCTGCTCCTGTTGGACTCATCAGTTCTCGTTAGGGTTTGGACAAGCCTGGGAGAGACTATTTCCAATTAGGAGAAGTTCTCAGCCTGAAAAAAAAAACCCAAACAAAAAAAAATTGAGTTTCTTGTGAACACTTCATGCGAACAGCTTGTGGCATTCATAATCTTATCACACTGTTTCTTGCAACGTCTCACTTTTCCCAGACAATTGGGTTTTTTCCGTTACACCAAATAGCTTAAAAATTCAGTCTGCCCTTGCTGACCTTGTGCAGCTGAAGGAAGAGGTCGTGGCTGACAATGTCAGCAGCAGTGATTTCAGACGCAGCGTCTGAGTGTAGCATAAGCAGAAATTCATACTTTTTCATTTGATTAGAAGAGTATGTTAAATGCCCAGAGTAAAAGCCCAGCTTGGAGCCTGACCAAGCGGTACAATTCAAAGTGTCTTCAGCAGGGGCAGAGCTGGGGGTTGACATCAGCCTGGCCAGGCAATACCACACATCCATTGACACACAGATCACCCCCACGTCACTTCTAGGGTGACAGGAGAAGAAGGCATATGAGCCATGACCAAGATCAAATATCGATCCTTCACAGCACGTAATTTATGCAAAACTGCACTTAATGTATGTAGATAGAACTGACATTTTCCCCTGGACTCTTTATCTCCGAAGTCTCTTGCAGGATGATCACATTATGACTGCGTAGCAAGAACATCTCTTCTCCCAACCCTACAGATAGTTGTTTGTTGTCGGCACAGGCAATTTAGTTACTAATTCCCAGGGTTAATATAAAATATCAGGCTATTACACCGCGTTGTGTCGCACTTACTGAATAACTTTACATGTGGTTTATATTTAATTTCAGCTCCCTTTCTAATTTTGCTGTGATGGAGCTACCTGACCAAAGAGGGCTGTGGATGTTATCTGCTGTCTTTGCATCACACGGAGTGCTTTTCGGTTCATCCTTCACCTCTCGCCGGTTCTCCCCAACTCCACCACTCCTCTTGTATCCACAAAACCATCTTCAGGCAAATATTTGGGAATCAATGTTCTTTGTCTATTGCAGGCCAAAATGAGGCTTCTTATTCAACTGTTTCACAACTAATTAAGCCACATAACAGCAGTGGGGGGTTGTCCTGGTTTCCCTGGGACAGAATCGCAGGCCAGCCGTGGCCTGCAGGCCATTAGCAGTTTGGAGTCAACGAGGGCAGCTGACCTGAGTTAGCTACAGGTGTAACCCAGACCAGAAATGTCATGCTCAGTATAAAGGGGCAAGTTTGGTGAGGATGAATTTCTTGCCTGGACTTCTCCTGATTCTGCTCTTTTTCCTGCTGCTGAGGATGCTCGTCCTGTTTATTGTCACCATCGTACATTTGCTGGGCTGAGTATAACTTTGTTTACTTTATATTGGTATTAGTTTGGCTGGTTTGTTAAATCTGGTTTTTGTTTCAACCTGTGAGTCTGGGGGTGGGTTATGGGGTGATAAAGCAACTGCTATAGTTTAGCCTCAGATATGGGCTAAACTTAGACAGGGGTTTTAATCTTTTCTATGTGTAGCTGTTTGATTGTTGTATAATCTTCCTAAAGAGATACAAGTGGACTGAGGCTTTACCTGGTGTTAAGGAAGGGCTGTAGACCTTTGTGGGCCATGGCACTAACTATGCTCTTTAGATACTAAAGAGCTACACAAAGGTTTAGAGGACCTGAGTTAATGTCTAGATGTACTAAGGGCTTTTTTCATGCCCATGGTCTAGTCACTCAAACTGTGAAGTCCTGCAGCAGTTTGGGACTATTTTCAAAAGTGATGTCAGTACTCAAGTGTTCCCTGGAGTCTCCCTGGAAGCCAGTTGGATTCATTACCCTAATCCTTCATAGACTGAGACATCTGAATTTAATCCCGATTCCTGTGTTGATCTCTGGACGCAGGGATCTCACTATGCAAGTTAGATGGGGGCCTTGTAGAGCAAGGCAAAGAGCAGTGCTGGACTTCTCAAATGTGCTAGCAGGGGGAAGGTGGCTGTGAGATACCCATCCAGGGTCTTCTGTCCACTATTGGCCAGAATGAGACAAGACCAGTCTTCCCTGGCAGCACTGAGAAGCCAAACCCTCCCCTACACTTCAGGTGCTTGAAATCAGCAAGTAAAATAAAGAGAGATTGTTTCTCCTTTGAAAAATAAACCTAAAATACATAACAAAGCACAATAAACAGGGTAGAAGAAGGGTAAGGGTAAAGTTCTGCAGGCTCAGTGCTGTGAGATGGAGGTGGAGGGGATGTCTGTGCTCAGATTAGGTGGGTCTGGGTCCTCAGTTTATGAAGGGTTCCTTCAGCCTTCAGTCTTTATGAAACCAGTTATTTTCCTCTTATCTGCGTCCCTTTTAATTCCTGTTGTTTCCAATCCTCCATGCTAGGGAGAGTGTTTGTACTGGACTGGGTGGGAGCAATGGCTGAAAAAGGCTCCTGTGTTAACAATAATAATGTGCACTTTAGAGCCAGGGTTGGTATTAAAAGACATTTGACAAACAGTGGACTTGGAATGAAAGGCTTTTAAAGCCCCAGCCAAGCTCTTTGCAATTAGGACACAGTAATGTACATTCATTTGGTCTGTAAGTTGAGCTCACGAAAATCTCCTTTTTTGTCCATTAACAAAACCACAGCATCCCCATGAACGAGTCCCCTTAATCTCCTCAGTGCGTGGTCTGTGATCTTATCCTCGGAAAAGCTGTGCGCTGGCGTGCGGCTCCAAGAGAAACAAAAGCAAAGTCCAGAGCAAAATGGACTCTCTCCCAGAGTAAATAGCCCTGATTTGGGGGCACATTAGTATCTGAGGGTTGTTGTGGTGTGAATGAAGTGTACGGTGTGTTTGGATCCCAGAGAAGCGCTGAGAGCAGAAATTCCTCCTGCTCCTGTATAAAAATGAATGGAAGTCAGAAATTAAGTTGAGCAGGAGTACGAGAGTGACTCCGTTACCTCTCCCTGTCTTGAGTGTCTGTTTATGTAGGCTCAAAAATAGAGAGCAAAAGGCAGAGTGCACAGAGAATAAATGTGTCTGACAGGGCTTGGTGCCTTCCTGCTTTGTCTGTCTTTTGCTATCCTTATTACAGGATTTATAAGTTGTTTTTCTCAAAAGTATCTGAAAGATGTAGGAGTCAAGGAAGGAATTTTTGACAGTGAGGGTGGTGAGAGCCTGGCCCAGGTTGCCCCGAGAGGTGGGTGCTGCCCCATCCCTGGCCCCATTCCAGGGGAGGTTGGATGGGGCTCTGAGCAACCTGCTCTAGTTGCAGATGTCCCTGCTCCCTGCAGGGGGGCTGGACTTGATTAATGTTTAAAGGTCCTTTCCAACCCAAACCTGTCTATGACTCTACTCCCCAAGCAGGTCACTGTGGAGGGACTTGAAACTGTATTTAGATAGTCTCCTTGGGCTCCCTCCCACCAGAGCAGGGCATGTAAGCAATAAGATCAAAGGAGTCCCCCTGGGTTGTGGTGACCAGCCCCAACTGTTCTAAGCAGCCATGTTACATAAACCTGTCCAGAAATGCATCTGACAGCCTGTCCTCGTTATTGCTGTGAAGAGACTCTCCAAAACTCCACTCCTCTGATGATTAAAAACTTTCTCACTTCCAGATGAAGTCTGTGCTCATTAGATCTTATGTCCTTTAATTCTTCTTACACAAGGTTCACCATGTGCCTCTCATGGTATGGGAAGCAGTTATATCCTGTCTAGCCTTTCCCTTTTGACTTCTCTAGTGGTTTGGTATTTTTCTTCTCTTGAAAAACCGGTTGTCCATCCTCCCTGCTCCTGCAAGAGCCCCTTTGCAGAACTGGAAGCAAATGTTCCAGTTTGAATGACTTCCCTGAACAGAACCTTATTTCATTTTCTGGTGGCTGGGCCACTGAAGGCTCAGAACCAGCCAAAATGAAACACCAGGCAGTAGAAATCAGGCAAGATTTCAGCTGGTTACAGCTCATCCTTCTCTTTTGGATAAGCTCTACTGACTCCTTTTCATAAACTAGTATGCCTGGATCTAACCAAGTGCAGAGTTACCCAGATGGCCTTTGGTGACAGTCATTTTATCCCCAACCCCAGGCTGACCTCCGAGTGTGTCCTTGCGGAGATTGTTCCTTCTGTAATAGATAGCCAAGGACAGCAAAGAAGGCAGAGGAAAAACCTGACTCATTCCCATCCTTAAGCAAAACATCTGTCTTGCTGTTGTCAGATGAAATCAAGTATTTACTTTTGCACATTAAGAAATTTAAAGAAAAAAGTCCTTGTGGGGAGGGCTGTCAGCTCCCTGAGGAAGTTATTAGGTTGGGCTTAAAGGATTTATGAGAAGAAGTGTTTTAGCTGCCCCCAGAGCGTCATACTGGCCCTAGTGTTGTTCCAGCTACTTTATCTGACTGTCCTTACAGGTATTTTGGGTAATTTACCTGCACAGCCAGCCTCAGAATTGCTCTCTGGAATGCAATTGCTGTTATTTGTGAAAGCATCACTCTCAAAAGCGATGTTTCGTCGTTACTGTAAAACATCATCCCTGCAATTATCGGAGAGAGTGCCTGTAGGTATCTTCTGGGAAACACGGTGACGCCTGAAGCAAAGCCCCAAAGCCTAAGCTCGGGCTTATTAGTGCCTGGCTGTGACATGACATCCTCACACCCCAGCATGAGAGGAATGAGAATTTGGCCTTTATGCCAAGTGTGTGGGCACTGGCTTAGCTCTGAGTCCGGCTTTTGAAAAGCACGTTGCTTTGGGAGGAAGAAGGCTGCTTGCTTTCTGCTATAACCCCAAACAGAGCGTAAACCCACGAGGAATTTCCAGGTAGCTCTTACACTGCCTTCCCTCCACCTCCCAGCAGTCTGCAGAAGGCTTTCCAGTCTCACTGGGAATTTAGGCTTGTATCTCAGATGATCACCATGGAACCGCCTTGGCAACTCAAGGGTGGCACCTTTAGGGACATCATAAGGGACGAAAGGGGAAAGGTGGGTTAAATCTTCAGTCATCTGTGTGTAATCGCACTGAATGTCACATTTTTTCGGCGGATTTCCCTGGCACAGAACAGTTGTCAGAGCTCTAAAGAGATTGAGGAGATCTTTATTACAAATATGTCTTCCTTTTGTAAATTGTAAGTTTAAAAAAAAAAATCGATTTGATTTTAGTCACCTGTCACCCTTTTTCCTTCTGGAAACAGGGAGGGGAGAAAAACAGGTATGGGGGAGGTGGTATCTAAAAAAGAAATCAGAAAATGAGAAAACATCCATCAGAATAGAAATGTCTGACTTTGGGAGGGGGAAAGAAAAAGAAATTTGTCAAGGTGATTTTTCCAATTTTAAAATTCAATGGTCCACAGCCACTGCCTGAGAAGCAGTTTGCAGGAAATCCTGCGCTCGCTGTTAGGCACATGCACGGAGATGTGAAATCAGTTAAAGACTGTTACTCTTATCTGTTTACTACCCAGAAGTGTTAGCTGGGAAGAAAAAAAAAGGGGCTCCATCTGCTTAGACTCAGAGTTGACCTTCCCTAAAGAAAAGGCTTTTAGCTACGGAGATCTTGTTTCCAGATTTCTCCTCATTTAATTTTACAGAATGACTTTCCCAAATGGGGAACCGCTCCTGATGGTTTGACCAAATGAGAAATCCGGGCAGCGACAGCTGTTCCAGTGGCTCGGATTCTGTGTGGAAAGGCACACACCAAAATGGGGAAGGGAAGGTTATCGAGGCATCCCTGACGAGTACAGCAATCACAGCAAAGCCTGACTGACATTTTTCAGCAGCTCCTGTACTTAAATGAGCACAGATGTAGATAAAAGCACATGAGCAAAGGGAGCTCCAGCTCAAAACTGGGCGGCAGCGCAGCCTGGCTGTGCCCAGTCATCTTCAGGCAGGCTGCTTCCTTGCTAATTGTGGGCAAAACTGTAAAAAAAAATTAAAAAATTAAAGACATCTGAGGTTACTAAGAGCAGGATAAAATGTAAAGCTTCCTGTGACATTTATTCAGAGGAGGATATTGTTTTCTGGGGCTGCTTGGTTCACATAGCTCTCTATTATTTTTTTGAATGAACTGCACTTCATTGGGTCACCCACTGAGTTAACAATTTGTGACAATTACAATGATTATTCTGCCGTTGCCCAAACATGTTCGTGGAATGGCTTTTCTAAAGTGAACAGGAGTGCTGTGAACCTGCAAAAACAGTTGTGGATTGAATTTAATTTCCTGATTTTAATTCACTGTATCGAAACATGGATAACTGTTCATTAATGGAGCAACACAAAAGTAGGAGAGGATTGATAGGGTGCTAAGGAAACAAAAGCTTTGCAATCCCTTTAGGAGAACTCAGTTGCACCGTTACTCAATGTAGGTCTTCTTGGCAATCTGGAAATTGCCCAAGGTCACGAACCAACTGCAAAGGCAGCTCTAAGGCTGGGTCCAGTGTGGTGCCAAGAGTAGGTCACTGCTGTCCTTGCATCAGCAGGACGAGCCTGCACAGTCACGTCTTGCTTTGGGCAGGATTCCACCCCGATGCCTGGATTTGCGTCCTGCTGGAGAAGAGCCTGAGTGGAGGCTGCCTGTGACTGATACAAAGACTGGCCGTGCACACCTCGGTCTGACGACTCCTGTGTTTCTTCTGTCTGTGAAAGACTTGAATAAGCCATTCCTTCAAAGGAGGCAGTTGGAAAGTGCTTCTCTTAATAAGCAAGTTATTATCTTGTGCCGCTTCTTGTTTTGTAACATTCTTCCAGCCTTATCATAGCACTTTTCCATCTCGGAGCACAGTCTGTGTGACTCTTCAACTGATGGATGAGGTCATGATCTTTCAGCCAGGTTTTTACAGGAAGCCTTTTTCTTTCACTCCAGCTCTATATTTTAACAAGATGTTGTGGCATGAAAAGGAGAGAACGATGCTGAATACTCCACTTAATAAACAGAAACTCAGCAAGGGCACTAGAGGACGTGACTACTTCATAACTTCCAAATTATGCTGGATGCGAAGCAGGGAGATTAGTCTGGATGGGTCCGCTTGATTTCTTGCCAAGGTCGGGACTGTGGTGTTCTTGATGAGGGAGCAGTTACTTGAGTTGCTTCATTGAGTATTTACTTCAGGTTTAATGACATTTCTGTGTTATTTTTCCTCTGTTTTTGACGTGTTTGCTCTTTGTCACTCCATTTACAGCTGTGGAGGTCACTCATGTAATTCTTTGTAAGGCAACGTATATCCAGGCTCCCGTCAAGGCTGCTCAATGTTTTGCCTCTTCATCTTAGTTAGTGTTGCTTTGCAGGTTTTAAGTAATTATTTCTCACCCTCAGTGGTGACTGCTCTCTGATTCCTTGTACATCAGCTGCCTTCTCATCCTGAGCTACAAAGGAAAAAAAAATTCTGTCAAGAATTCTGTGAGGAGTCTGTCCTTTACAAAATCCTAATTAGTATGTCTCCATTTCTCTCCTCTGCAAACTGTTCCCCAGTTATACTGTGGGTCCCACTTCCAATTTTACACTAAATTTTAGGTGCTGCGTGTCACTGTTCATGATAGTGGGTTTTGTGAAGCTAGCCATCTTGTAATTTGATTTCTTTCCTTAAAAATCCAAACCTTTCACCAATAGGAAGCAGCAAAATGTGAATTTCCGCTTCTCTACTGGCTTTTCCCCAGACCAACAGTGACATTTGTGGAAGGCACCCACAAAAATGCCAGAGGCATCGCAGCAGCTGGGTGTTGTGGATGTGGAAGAGTTAAAGCAGCACAGGGAGAAAGCATTGAAAGGTCTGTGGTGTGTGTCTTACCACCCACGACTTCTCCTGCCCTTAATCCCCAGCCTGCTTGATATTGGCTGAAAGTGTCTTGTGCTTCCTCCTGGGATCCTTCTGTGGACTGAGCAGCCACATGAGAAGCTTTATAGCCTTAATGTAGCAGACACCTTCTATAGACCTTGAAAAGGGACTGGGAGGGACCCCGAGACATCTCTAGATTGCCCTGCCCCGGGGTGGGAGCAGCCTGATACAAAGAGCCTGGAGAAAAAGCCCACGGTGCCCAGGGCAGAGCCTGTCACATGTCACCTCCCGCCTTGACAGCTGTCATTCCTACATTTCTGCCTCAATTTTCCATGCACAAGATTCGTTGCTTCTTGACCTGTGCCCAGGCAACAAGCAGAGCAGATCAGTCCCTTCCTCTCCAGCATTTTTTTTTCCACAGGGCTACCTCAAGGACAAGCCCTGTATTGGCTGCTTTTGACTTCACCTATGTGCCCTGATAACAAAACAGTGACAACTTCTCTTAGCTTGCAGTTTTTCTGTGACAACCACCACAAGCTTGGTTATGCCTAAGTAAATAATTTTTTTATTTCTTTATCAGAGATGGAATCATTTCTGCAGAGTGTTTATGATGCAAAGCGCAGAGCTGTGCAGGGAGTGCTGTAAAAGACGTGATCCTCTCTGGGCTCCCTGGGCAAGGACTGCATGGTGAGGTTGAGCAGTGCCCTTCTCCAGCCCAGAGCTCTCTCCTGTGATGCTCTGTGCACCACGAGGCGAGTCAGGTGTTAGAAATCAGGCCTTGGAATGTTTATTTGTCCTCTGTGATGGACAAAACGTAAATTGTAGAATCATGGAATGGTTTGGGTGGGGAGGGACCTTTCAAGGTCATCTGGGCCAACCCCCCTGCAGGGAGCAGGGACATCTGCAACTAGAGCAGGTTGCTCAGAGCCCCATCCAACCTCCCCTGCAATGGTTCCAGGGATGGGGCAGCGACCACCTCTCCGGGCAACCTGGGCCAGGCTCTCACCACCCTCAGCATCAAAAATTTCTTCCTCGTATCTAATGTGAATAGCATGCAAAGTAGGGCAGGATGCAAAGGAGCACTTCTGTTGCTGGAGGAATTCAGGGCTTTCAAATTGGTTTCATTCTGCTTGCAATGAAGAGGAGCACAGGAGTCTGTAGAGAAAAAGAAACCGTTCAAGACCATCTCTGCCTCTTGCTGCTAACCCTGCACCCGGATGTCTGGATCTGTCCCATGAGCCACATACTCTGCAGATCTCATCCAGCAGTGTCCTCTCTAGGTAGCTTCCGAACTCCTTGTTCTTTTTCCAGTCCTCACCACAACTGAACTCAGCTCCTCCAAGTGTTGTTGCCCTCAGTGCACAGATGAGGAGAGCGAAACGCACTGAGCTTGGCCAAGAGAGTCTTCTTCCAGATCTCTGTGATGAATACATGTATTTTTCCTCATCTTTTCACTGTTTTTTTGTAAAACTCAGGGCCAGGTCACTCCAACCCTCATTCTTGTGCCTCAAGGTAATTTAAGTCCCCCAGATCAAGAACTGGTCAGGATTATTTTCTTTTTAGTGCAATGTTAGTCCTTGCGGTTTCTTTCCCTTTGGGAAAGTATAATTTATTAAAGCCAAAATTGTTGATGGGAGCTGATTTGACAAATTTCTCCATTCAAAACCATTTCCTTCGGGGGGAAGCATTGAAACTGTTGAAACAAGCACGTCTATATTTTTCAAACAAAAGTGCTTTGACTCAGGGTTCAAAATAAGTTTAAAATATGTAGGACAAGGGAAATGGTCAATTTAACTTAAAAAAAAGACATGACAAAACCATCTAAATCAAAATGAACCCATTTCTGTATCACTTACAATGGTTTTATAGCCCTGAACTATTTATTTAACATTTATTTTCATTCTCAGGCCATGAAAAATCTCTAGTTTCTGTACTTCTTAATTGGAAGGGGACATTTCTTAGGAGTTGCTCTTTGGAAAGTTCCTCGGGTCACTAAAACCTTTTCTTCCTCTCTGACATTCAGAGCTGCTCGGTTTGCAGACTTGGCTCTTCCCATCTGAAACGGGAGAAATCCCTCGTGGGTGTGGAGACCAAAGCCTTGGTGGGTGATGCTACCTCCAGGAGAGGACGTGACGCAACCACCCGGCAGCAGTTCTTCCTCCTGCCCTGCGACTGCACTTACTTTGTAAGACTGCCCAAACTACAGTCTCAGCCCATGAGACTTTGCCCATCCTCACAAAACAACCCCGGTTTTGCAGCAGTTTGGACCATGCTGCTGTCACATCTCCAGAACGTGTGAGGTTCACTGGCTCCACCATGTCCTTGAGGAGGAAGGAAGGGTGGGATGCCTTGCAGATGGCTGTGATCCCCCAAAGTGGCTGTGTTTGAGTCTGGGAAGGGCTGTAAGGAGCCTTTTTTCAGGGAACAGAAGACCAGCAGGCACTGGTCTGGAGTACAGGGAGTAGCACTGGGAGATGATCTGAATACATCCAGGAAAGGCTAGTTTAGAAGTAAGCCAGATATGAGGCAGCCTCCAGAAATGTTGTTCTGGGACTGGTGTCTGTGCTGCAGAAGAGGACAACGTTTGTGCTTGGTCCTTGGAGCAGGTGGACAACCTTTACATTTGCCTTCTGTTTCCCAGTGAGCTCTCCTCAAAGCTGCCTCTGATTTCTTCTGGCTTGCCTTTTTCTTTCAGTGTAGCTTGGTACCCCCTCTGGGTGTCACCCAGGACTGCTGACTCATTCCAGTGAACCAGATGAGAAGATTTTTCTCATCTTGAAGTGACTTTGAACAGGCACCACCAGCTTAGGCCTTAATACTAACCTGTAGTAAGTGCTCAATCCAAGACCTTATAGGAACAGTCCCACTTAATTGGTGACCTCAATGAGACTGGAATAATGCTTGTGAGCCTTGATGGGGACTTGTCCTTTCCACCAAAATCTGACATGTTCTGTGTTGGACTATGATGACAAATGTGACCCCAAATTACGTACATCACTCGGGCTTTCTTTAGAAGAAAGGTGAACTTCTCTACTCTCAGCTCATTTCCACATTGCTGACAGTCCCTGGGAAGGAGAGAAGGGGATGGTGATACTGAGCAGGTGGCAAGGGAAGCAAAAAAAGCTGATTTGGGGTCATAGTTCAGGAGCCAAAAGTATATTAAACTAGAAAAATTTTCCCTCTAAATATTACTTTAAATGTTGCTTTACTTGTATTCAATAAGAATAACGTATTGACCCTCTCAAGGTTAATGGCTCAGTGATTTACTAAGAAGAAACCTGTGCAAGGCCAGATTGATTCTTGCGTTAATTATTTCACTGGACAACATAAAAAATATTTTGATGCATTTTCTGTGATACCTGGAAAGCCATTTCTGCTCATCAGGTTACAGAAATTCCAGGCACTGACAAGGATGCCGGGAGCCTGCTGATTGCTTAAACTACATTCCTTATACATGAGCATTTCTTCCATTGCAAGAACACCCTAAAAAGAAGTAAATTTCCCATGAAATTCAACAAGATCTGGTTGCCTCTGCCCTGCTTTACCTCCAGTGCAAAATCTTGGCAGTTGAGCAAAAACTCAACGCAATCCAATTTAGGGAATCAACGGCGACGACTCACAGGGGTCTGAGTTTTACCTCCCCCTTGAAACCTTTGCCAAAACATCTTGCGGCTCCTTGTTAGCAGATGCAAATAGATTCCTGGAGATAATCAACTGACAGAGGCAGCACTAAGCGAGGCTGCGCCCTGTGCTGGCCTTCAGGGATGGCTCCTCAGCCTTGTCAATACTACTATTGGTGATCTGGAGGAAAATCTGGAATCGTTGCTCATAAAGGATGCAGATGACTCAGATTGGGAGAGCGGTAAATAACGACGACGAGGGGCCGCGGACGAGAGCGAGCTCGATCACCCGACAAATCAGATGCAATCAAAGTACGTCTTTTTTGAATACAGCTAAATATATAGGCGTGGGTACCTAGATGAAGCCAAGTGTATACTCCTGAGAAATCAGCGGGGCTTGTAAACGCTCCGTGTAGGTAAATGATGCATTTTGCAAGCATAAATACTTCATTGCTGCCAGGCTGGTAAGTTAGGATAACTCGAAGGAGAATTAGCCTGGTGTGTTACCGATGGAATAATGACATTGGACTGCTCTTTTACATCAGCTCCTCCTGCAGCCCAGTGAGGCTTGGGAGTTCAGACTCAGGGAAGCTGGGTTTGAGTACAGGTTACGTGAAGTTGTAACCATCGCCTTGAGGGAAGTGGGCACGAAGGTTCCGGTTTTCTGTGCTTTGCCTGTGGGAATTCAGTGCTTAGGTCAGTAGGACAAGCGGCAGCTGGGCATGAAATCTTCATGCATGTGCAGAGCATCTTGTCAGCTCCATCCTGTGCAACTTTCCTTTTCTAGTAACATCTTTACAAAATCACAGAATGATGAGGGGTTGAAGGGCCCTCTGGAGCTCCTCTGGTGCCACCCCCTCGCTCCAGCAGGGTCACCCAGAGCAGGGGGTCCAGCAGCGCAGGGTCCAGGCACCTTTGGAATCTCTCCAGACAAGGAGACTCCCCAAGCTCTCTGGGCAGCCTGGGCCAGGCTCCAACCCCCTCCCACCAAAGAAGTTTCTCCTCCTGCTCTGAAGGAACCTCCTGGGTTCCACATGGTGCCTGGTGCCCCTCGTCCTGGCGCTGGGCACCACTGAGCAGAGTCTGGCCCCAGCCTCTTGCCCCCCGGAGGCCCTTGAGCTCTTGCTCAGCCTTGCTCAGCTCCCCTCTGGGGCTGCTCTTCTGCAGCTGAACAGCCCCAGGGCTCTCGGCATTTCCTGGCCACACAGATGCTCCAGGCCCCTCAGCAGCTTTGTAGCCTCCTGTGGACTCTCTCCAGTAGTTCCCTGTCTCTCTTGAACTGGGGAGCCCAGAACTGAACACAGTAATCCAGAGGTGGCCAGAGTAGACTCTCTTTGCTCCTTACAAACTGAAGCCAGCCCCTAGCTTTCACCAGAACCGAGGAGCTGCTGCTTTTGCAGGTGCCTTTTCTATCCATGATTCTTTCTTCCCTAGGGCTGTTATTCCCAACTAATAGAAGTGGGAGTCTGGAATAGTTGCTCTCGGTGCTGGCAGATTTCTGGTTAATGGCAGTGACAGCTCAGTCTCCCTGTGTGCTCTGGGAAAGGCTACAAAGGACTTCTCCTTCCTCTTAGCTCAGCCTTTGGCTCTGTGGAGATCTATCCATCACAGCAACCACCTGGCAGGTAAATTCAAAACATGCAAACTCCAGCTCTCCCAGCTAAAAAAAAAAATATGAGCAGCATCAGCACAGCAGAAACAGTGTCACTGGAGGTGTGAGGATAAAATGCAGCAAGGCTTGTAGGGAGAGGCAGCACCATTTATTAGACCACGTACATGCTTGCAGAGGGGGAAAGTGGGAAGAGCTTTTGGTGACACAACGATTTCTTTAGTCAGAAATCAAACCAGCCATCTCCCAAGCTGAAGAGAGGTTGAGACCAACTGCTCTGAGGTTACATGATGTTCATCTGCTAGGCAGCATGGGAGAAAAGGGGGTTGGTACCTGGAGAGCATCTGAGAAGGGTATGAGTAAAGTCACAAAGCCTCTTTGAACAGAGGCAACTGGTGGTTTTCTCACTGTTCTGCTGATGGGTTACCCAGAGATGGAAGATTTTACGATTTATTATGACACTGGCAACTCCGCTAGTCCTTGATTTTTAGCAGCCAGCAGAGTTATGAATGTTAATTGGAAGATTTAAATGCAGAAAATACCTACCAGGGTCTTATTGTGCTCTTTGACTCTGAGAGAAAAAAGGATGGAGATGAGAGATCTGAGAGCTCAGACAGCGTGACCCAGGATGGGGGCTGCCTGGAGTGCACGAAAGGGAGGGAGCTCCCAGCCCTGATGAGCCAAAAGGACAAACAGACAGGGGCTTGAGATTAATATTCCCTCCTAATGCAATAAAAAAAAATTCAGCTTTGCAAACAGAATCCCTGTTTTACCAACTGGGAACATGAAACCGGAGGGGAGAGGGAGAACATCAGTGGCAGAGTCAAACAGTTAAGCCTGAACTCAGCCTGTGCCTAAGGCTAAAACAGAGCTTCAGGTATCTAGAAGCTGAAACTCAGTGAGCTTGTCAGCCACGGGAAACCCAAGGGCTGAGTTTGCACCAAAGCTCCAGGAGCACAGTTGAAAATAAACATTTTGGCCATAATGGCTAAAAACCAGAAGTCATGGCTACTGCAAAAAAACACGGAACAGGGATAAACCTCACTGGGATTGACTCCTTATTGTAAAGGCCAGGGAGCGGGGCAGGAGGGGGGCTGTGAAGTTTGGGGTAGACCATCCTAAGCCCCACTTAGGCAAAAAGCATTTGCACGGCCTCGGAGAGGATTTGTTGGACTTAATGGTGTATGTTGGGCGAACAAAGTGCTCCACAGAGCTGCTGCTCGCTGCGTGGGCCGGTAGCACCCTGAGCCTTTGCCATCTCACAAATAGAGGGAAGGGAAATTGGTTTAATCCAAGCTCAGTGTGTATTGGAATAGAACCGAATACAACCAGACAGAAAAAGCCCAAGAATAAATCAACAAGGGAAGAAATCTCCTTGTTCTGTGTGCTGTCTGCTAAAATTTCCCAGTAAGGAGCTGGAAAAACCCTGGTTTTTTTGTCTGTCCCTGGATCTGTTTCTTCGTTTCATTTTACACGTGCAACTGAACTGTGCTGTCTGCTGCCCTCAGGTCCCAGCAGCCTTCCCCCATAAACTTCAAAGCTGGAGCAACTGTGAAAGGGAGTGTGGTAGACCAGGAAGATCCCTTGACTGAAAGATGACTTTTTTCTTTTTCAAAACTCGTTAAAAAATTAATTGCAGCCTTGTGATCGCTGTCTGCTGTTGTTTCCTAGAGCCACCGAGGCAGTGTCAGGAGGGTAACAAATAGGAATTCTTTGGGAAGCTCTGATTTTTGAATTCTGGGAGCCTGAGGCAATTTTGCTTTTTATCAAAGACAGACTTGCAGGGGAATTAGGGATTGAAAACGTGGGTTTTCAGTTAATATTTCCAGAGACAGACTCTGATACCCCACTTTGGATCCCCCCCAACATGACTCCCAGCGTGGCTCTTTCCCTAGCTCTGTCCCTCTTAAGTAGATTTGATGGTCCCTGTCACACTTTTTCTTTTACACCGTATTGACAGGGCAACAAGTGTCCCTTGTGCAGTGGGGTCATTTTGTGTGTAATCTCTGATGTCTACAGTGGGGTTAAGCTCTTGCTGGTTCAGGCTCTTTGTCAGCAGGGACATCAGTGCCAGAATTTTCTCAACACAGCCTGCTTTGCATGAAAATAATATCTAAAGAAGATGCTATCTCTAACCGTGCTGTCTAATTTGAGTGCAACCACCCAACAGGTTTAAAAGTTATTAGAAGGAGACTAATTCTCTTTCTCCGCCGCGCGCAAACACAGGATAACCACGTAAGCCTTGTTTCCTTGGGAAGCCAACTGCGAAAAAACCAAAATAACGCTAGCACAGAAACATACTGTGAGATGTAAAAACAACCCTTCCAGTTGGGGAACGTGAGAAAAGGCACCGGAGAAGTCCCCTGAGTTAGCAAGGTCAGCGCAAGTAGGTTGCAGCTTAGGGAGCAGAGGAGGCCAGCACCTTTCTGCAGGCTGCAAAAGCAGCATATGAATGTGTGAATGCTTCGCTGGCTGCTCTCTTTGAGCTCGAATGGAGGCAAAAGTTGCTGTTAATTAATGCTTCACAGAGCTGTACAAATCAGAGAGGCAAAGAGAGGTTCACAAGCGGGCGGTTACGTGTGAGAGTAAACTGCGAGTAACAGCGGTGCCCTCCGTAGCGAGGGGCCGAGAAGCGGCTGCCCGAGGAGGTGACTCTCGTGAGCTCCCCGTGTTTGAGTAGCCGTTGCTGGTTCTGTGCACGCGTCACCTGGGAAATTCCCATGGGACACCCCAGAGTAAACACGGCCCAGTGCGTTTGGGAAAATGGCACTGGAAAGGACAAGCTCTAGTGGGATGGTGAGGGGGTGTTTGTGTTTTGTGGGGTTCAGTTTTTTGAAGGGTGGGTTGGTTGCGGTGACCTTTCCAACCGTGATAATTCTGCGATTGGCAGAGCCAATCCATCCACATTCCTTCAACCCTTTCATACCGACGCCAGCGTAATCAAAGAGGAGAAAACCTCCTCCTACGACTCGGCTCCAGTCAGAATACTCATGCTGTCTAAATAAAACCAAGAAGACAGTGAGCAGCAGGCCTGGTACCTCTGCTGGGACGCGGCGCGGAGCGATGCTCCCGGGGAGAGCCCAAGATGTGAGGTTCCTCGTGCCGGTTACTGTCGTGTTGCTCTTCCTGCGAGGCACTGCACACGCTGTATAACACCGGCTGATTCTCAGCTGGCTTGTGTTGACCTGGCCAAGCCATGCTCAAGCTGAAAGTTTTGACATCGCGCTCCTTGAATTCCGCCTGTCTTGTAATTAATCCCACTGAGGAAAAAAAAAAGAAATAATAAAATGAGTAGCTGCCTGCCGAGTGGTGAGGTGAAGCCGCCTCAAAGGGAATCCTTCAAACGCCGTGATCTGGCCTCTTTATTTTCCTTTCATTGTTGATTCGGCTGTTTCAGGGCTACACTCACTTCCCCCCCCCCCCCCCCCCCCTCCTCACANCCCCCCCCCCCCCCCCATCCTGTTGAAAGACACACTGCGTCCTCAGAAAAGGGGGTTCAGAGTCAGTAGCCAAGATCAAAGCAAAGGACAGCTTATAAACAAGCCGAGATAAAACAATAAAAAAAGGCAGTTCCTCAAATGTTTCATCTGCAACTTTGCCTCATTGTTCAAAGGAGCGGAAGGAGCTTCACTGGAGGATTTGGGCGGTCCTGGGATCTGGCTCTCAAGGGGATTTCAGGCTGTAGCGACACTCAAAAGGCCAGCTAGGGCCAGGTCTGCCTGACTGCCAGGACCTGATAGAGAGACACCTTTCCTATCAAAACAGACACTGAGGAGACACAATTGCTCTTAACAGAAGACGTTGGGAGTAAATGCCAAGAACTTTGTAAAAAGCAATGACGTGAGAGAAGCTGGTCTTGTAATTTAGGCTGGATATTAAATGAAGGTTTCTAACCAGGGGAAGAGCAAGACTCTGGGGTGGCCTCTGCATGGAAATAAGGAGACCAAGGTGCCAATCTAGGTTTATAATGGAGCTTGGTACACTTGTGGCCAGGGATCTGTGAACTGTGTTGTGCAGAACAGATGATCCAAAGTGGTTATGTCCGACAGTGGGAATATTTTGCTCATTGTGTTTCAGTAATAAAAAGCTTCCACCTTTGGCCGTGTCAGACATGGGAGGAAGTTATCAAGGTTTCAAAAGGAGCGTGGGAGTGAGGATGCTGTAAAAAAAATCCTGTAAGGAAAAGGGAAAAAGGAGAGGGAAAGACCCGGAAGGATCTGTCCAAGGGGAAATAACGCACTGTGGACCTGCGTACCCTAAGCTATTGATTTAATTGGCTCACAAGTGTCCTCTCTGGAGGTAATTTCTGAACTGAGGGCTGGATCCAGGCATGATGGTGGTGAGAAGAAAAAGAAACCTCCATCAAACCAGACATTGCCGAGGGGAGAGACGCTTCCTCCTGAAGTCCTCGGATGTTACCAGCCCAAAGAGAGGTGAGCAACTGGAAAAGCGGCAGGACAGTGAAGAAAACCAAAAGCAGAAGTAGTGTCCTAAAAGGATCAGCAGGACTTCTTGGTGATTAATAGCTCCTTGATCTGAATAGAATAAAAACTAGATGAAAAGTGGCTGTGGCAGACTTGCCATGCCAGGGATAAAGGCCAGGAAGAACTGCAGATGCACCTCTCTGTGGTCTCCTGAAGGTGGTCGGTGCCTCAACAAAAGCATAAGGGCGCTACGTAGATGAAGAATCACCAAAAGCACCTTATACCCAAGTAGAGAAAACCTATAAAGGAGAGTGAGGTTGGAGCCACCTCCTTCACGTCTTCTTCCCACCCGCTGCCTGAGCACTGCCTGTCTCCCTCGAGGAGCTGTGCCGAGCCCCGCACGACGGGCGAGGAGCCGCTCCAGCCGTGATGCCTTAAATACACCCCCGTAGGGTTGTGAGATTAGACCCAGGAGGATAAAGTGAATAAATCTTGGCAAGGGAGCTTGATTGCTTTTATGTGATGTAATTACAGAGTAAGCTGAAAGAAGGGAAGAGAGGAGCTATACTTGGATATTTTCTGGGATCTGAGTAAAACCACATGAAAACCGGGACATTTTTCACCTAAAGCAACAGCTGATTTTGTAAGAAGGTGGTTTTGCTCCTGTAAGAAGCCCACTAGAGGCACAGGGAGCGGGACAGTCCATGTAGGCGAAATCCATCGCTCTACCACGAGAAGCACCACCTCACGCCTCACCTCCATCGAGCTCGTGGTGGTGATGGTGGTGAGTAGAACTCATAACACCACATATTGGAGTTAAAACCTGCCTGCTATTTTCACATTGACTGAAATAAAAGGTTTCTTAGAGAAATATGTGGGGCAGCTGCTACAAATCAAGGGGGCTGAATCAAGGGGGCTCTGTGGAAGTCCACTGATTCCTTCTGATTGACCCCCAGCTGGATAATCCAGCTGCTTCTGCTTCGCTCTGGCTTTGCCACTTAACTTTTTCATTGGTAGCCCTTCCAGCCCAGTTTATGTCATCAGTTAGGATCCACCCACTGATCTCCAAATAGTTCTCAAAAGTCAGAGATGCTGTTTGTGTTTTGAGATTGATATCTTGCTGGCAGCATGATTCAGGTTTCCGGCAGCAGGTATGAGCTTTAACTGCAGGAAATGAGCTTATTTTTAGCCGAAGCATTTGCTGGAGGTTTGTGTAAATGGATTTTTTGCTGGGTGTCCTGTTTTGTAGGTAATGGAGTATAAAATTTTAACTCTTGCTTTTAATATAGAGCCTACTCTGAGGGAAAAGTTCCTGAGGGAATCCAGAAGAGTTTGTACCCAGGAAAATTCCTGAGGGAGGGAGGGAGTGATGCATCAATTGGCAGTCCTAGAAACTGGCAAATTATGATGTCCATGAGATTTCTAAGCAGCAAAGGAGTGTTGGGGTAAAGAGCAAAACATTGGCTTTGATTCCCTTTTAACTTGACCCTGTGCAAATCGTCTTCTTTTGATTTTGAAAAAGTGATGAAAAAGTCCGAATATTCTCAGGGAAATTTTGTCTCCTGCAACAGCTGAATTTCCAGCTCGAAAATCAAAACAAAATGATGATGACAGAAAACCACCAATCAGCCATAAGCAACTCTACACTTGTCTCCAGGAATCTGGGCTTGTGATTGATTGAAGTGTGTGGAGAAATGAGCAGCCGGGGGGGTTCAGCCTTTCTCTCTCTTCTGAGGGAGCAGGTAGGCAGTTTTTCAGTGGGTTAACGCTATCCTGCCCCTGGTAGGATAAATTCAGCATTATTAGAGTGCCAGCACCTCCTCTCTGAGGTCCTTGGCGGGTGCTTGTTCCCGCTGCGTGGCTGTGATGGGAAGGTCTGAGACCTGCCCAGCTCATTTCTCGTGGTGCAGAGCTAATCTCTCCAGCCCGCCCGGGGGAAGAAGAGCAGATCAGCATCTGCTCTGGGAAAAAGCTTTTTAAGAGGGAGCAAAACAGCAAGAAACAATATGTGGCTTCTATCAGCATTGGATGCAGATTTCTGTGAGCCTGTAACATGCTCCCAGCCTGTTAGGTTGGTACTGCCGGTGCTTAAGCATTCAAAAAGTTTTTTGCTGCTCCTCCTTCTAGGGTGCTTTTGTGGAGGGGCAGGATAGAGCACTGGCAGCCTGCTGGTACAGGGGTGAGGGTTAAAGCTTGAATCCTCTCGAGTTCACTCCTCAAGGCAAGGGGAAGAGACAACCCCCTCCCCTCCTACCCAGCTCTTCCAGTGTGCAGCAGCCTAATAAAGAGGAGAATGGATTGATTTAACCTTTGAGGGAGGAGAGCACGATTGTGTGTGCAGCCCCCAGCTTGGTGTGAGCGGAGCTGGCGCACACACACCCCCACACCCCTCTCCCCGTGCTCTCATCACACGCGTCGATCCATGTGAGAGTAGATCCGACACGGTGCAGGAGACACTCGCCCACGCAGATCTCATTAGCTGTCTCGAACAGGGAAAGAGCCAAACATGACTGGAGAAGTCCTAGCCCTGCTTTCTGTCGGGCTTCCATACCCCTGCAGCGGGAGGGGAAAGGGGGTAGAGGCAAGAAAAGCTTTTTTGGGGGGGGAGAGGGATTAATGAGTGTGGCTGTGCTATAGGGATGGATTTTTCATCTGGTTCAAAGTGTGATTGTAAGGCAGGGATTAGAGCTCTGGGGAGTTGTTTGGCTGCTGTTGTCGGGTGGTTTTTAGCTACTGATGCACGGGGGGTAAAGGCAAAAGTTTGGGGGAAATCAGGCAAAATAAAGGTGTCCGGTATGGGCTTTGGGGCAGGAGCAGGAGGATTTTGAAAGCCCCAGGGGTCAGGCTTGCTGCTGCTGACTTTGACCCCAGTGCCACGTGGTCTCTGATGCTCTTGGTGGGACCAGCTCTGCATCAGAACATCGCTGCACCCACGGCTCTGGGGGTGCCAAGGATTCAAGGAGGGGAAAAAAGTCCACGCTACCCTCCTTGCCCTGACTGTGGTTTATGTCACAGCAGGGGCTGGGTGGGAACAGGGAGTCCCCAGGGATTGTGGGACACGAGGACGGTCCCTCAGTTTCTGTGCCTTTCTCAAGTGCACAGACTCTGATTGTCCCACAGGGCTGGTGTCATCCAGGGCATCGTGGCGGCTCCCACCCCAGAATCCAACCCTGCCACGTAGTTCCAGCCCATCGTGTTGACCCTGAACTTAGTGAAGAGGCCACATTTGCTGAAAGCTTTTGAAGCTCTAAGTCTGTGTTGCTGGAGCAGCAGAAAGGATGTGATCCAGCAGGAATCCAGGCCAAGGTGAACAAGCGGCTGGGGATGGAAACCCTGGGGAGACCCAGCAGGGATGAGGATGGAGGGAAATATTCATCCACTACTTGTACTTAGTTATTATTCATAACCAGCAAAAAGAAGATGCTATGAGCATGAAGAAGCTTGTTGAGATGTTGTCTGTTCCTAATGTCTCAGTGGAAAGTGTTTTGTGGTCAGGTTTGATGTCTTCTCCTCCACCAGCAGCTCTCCAGTCTAGCTCAGAAAGCTGTGCCCTAAACTCGCAGGAGTTTACAGGGATTTCAGGGCGCATTTGCAAATCAAACCATTTCTCTGCTTCGCAATCTCCCAGGCATAAAAGCACAGCTGGACTGAGCAAGTGCCCGGAGCTGAAAGGGAAAAGCTGGGTGGTTGGTTATTGGGGTCTTTTTTTTTTTTTTTAATTTTATTTAATCCACGTTATAGCCAACCCATGGGAAATCCTGTTAAAAGATCAGTGCGGATTTTCTGAGTTGAGGGAAATGTTACCTCTCAGTCAGAGAGCCCTTTGGATCAGCTGGGCTTCAGGAGGACAGAACTGCTGCAAAAATCCCTCAACAAAAGGTTGGGGGGGACTACACATTGATCAATTTATTGGCCAAGTTCCTCCTTTTCTTAGTACCTTTCAAAGAAAAAAAGGCAGGAGGGAATCCTTTTCATCACTGAAAACATTGTGTGCTTCTTGCAATGGCTGATTTGATGTCGTTTGTTTCCTGGGTGCTGTGTTGCTAAGGGGGGAAGGACCTGCCCTGGCAAAAGGACAAACCCCAGGTGTGACAGGCCTGATGCCAGCTCCGTGGGGTCCCCAGCATTGGAATTCCCTGCGCTGAAATGCGAGAGAGAACAAATCAAGGCAAAACATCTGAGAAGCCTAAAAAGCGATGGATTGAGCAGGGCACAGGCAACGAGAAGATGAACCTCAGCCTGTTGAACTGAAATCCGTTCTCAGCCGTGTGGGCAGGGATGGAGCAGGTCAACGTTGGTCTGCAGGTGTCTGCGTGGGGAAAATCCAGGCAAGTGGGGAGAGAGGAGGGCGCTGGTCCCCTTTTCTGCTACCAGGAGCACAAGAGTGAGCTGGGCTGTGCCAGCCCTAGGGCTCATTCCAGCCATGTCCTCCAAGGAGTGAGGAACAGCATGGGGAGAAGGAATAGGAGATCCAAAGCTGCATAGTATGAGATGCTGGATTATGTACTGGAGACCCACCGCTACCGGTCTGTACCCAGATTCCCACTGCTGGGCAGGGTTCGACCGGGCCCTTGGTTCGGCTCCTTGCATCCTCTGGGAAGAAGAAGAAGCTTGTTTGAGCTTCCAGTGTGGAAACTGAGATCTGCAGAGTCTTCCCCAGCGTTGTGGTTCGGATGCACCCGGGACTTGGTGGGGACCCTGGGTCTGCTCCCCTCTCTGGAGCCCATTGGCAGCTGCTTACGGAGAAGAGGCTTTTTCCAGCCACGTGCCAGAGCCCGCCCGTTCTCCCCCAGCCTGGCCTTGGCCTTGAAGCTGCTGCTGAGTGCTGAGGCACCAGGGAACGCGCCAAAACACCATTTTAGAACCTTTTTTTTTGGTGCTAGATGCATATATATCCTATTCTCTTCCTTTCATTAGCAGTGAGCAGATCTGGGAAGAACTAGCTGAGTTCCTCAGTGCTCTTGCCCATCCAGCCATGCTCGGCACCTCACGTCCCGGTCACAGGCCCTGTCCTGGTGACCTGGCTGGCTCCACATGTTTTCCGTTAGAGCTGCAAATTCCTTTTGTATTTATTTTAACCTTATTTTTGGGGAAAAGAGCAGAAAGGTTTCTTTAATTTGGGAGGCTGGCGTATTTCTTCCTCCTTCTCATCTTTCCCTCTTATTCCTTGCCTTTATTTCTTTGCCTGCTCTCTAAACAATTTCAATTCCTCAGAAGCTGCTTCCTCTGTCTCTTCTTTGCTCACTCCAAGGGTGGGAGAGCACAGGGGTGATTTATGTGCATAGGAGGAATAAGGTGGGCCAGCGGATGAACGGTGGGAACTGGAGGACACAAATGGAGAGACCGTGTTGTCCCTACATGCCAGGAACAGCTCCTGCCACATCCTCAGCCCTGTCCTCTGCCACTTGATGTGGGGCCACCCCACGTCCCCAGGACAACACGTTTGCCAGGGTGTTGCACAGACCCTTTTCCAGCAACAGCCGGCCCTGCTATCAAGTGGGAGCCGAAATACTTTTCCCAGTCACTCAGGGAACATCCCTGGCTTTCCACGCAGGGCCTCATAAGGCTAAAATTAGCAGTGTTTCCCTCTACAAAGCAAGTAATTAGCTCAGGAGCGAGCACAAGGAGCAGCATGAAGAGAAAGGGAGCTCCCCTTATAAAATATTTACCTCCTCAGCCTCAGCCATCGCCTCCTGAGAAATTTTGGAGAACAGTCTAATTAGGCTCAGAGCTCTGCTTCTGTTTCCTGCCTCTTCTGCCCTCCTCTTGGCTCATCCTTTATTAATGGGGCCGTTGCATGACATAATGGGATGTTTGCTTCCTGAGGGGCTTTTTATCCCTTTGTTCTTCCACAAGAAGGAAAAATACCATTACACCCAACAGGAGGGATTTTGCTTAAAAGATGTGCAGAAAAGTACTTTTAGATATTTTGTATGCATGTGCCTATACATATATATTTATATAGAATCATAAAATGGCTTGAGTTGGAAGGGACCTTAAAGATCACCTGGTTCCAACCCCCCTTGCCATGGGCAGGGACACCTCCCTCTAGACCAGGTTGCTCAGAGCCTCATCCAGCCTGATCTTAAACACTTCAAGGGGTGAGGACACACATACATTTCTGAAACACAAGCAAATCTTTCTTGTGTGGACCTACAGGTCCCCGTAAGTCCTTTTCCTGATCTTTACCCTAGACCTACATTACTGTTCTTAACAGAAGGAATTCCTTTCCAGTGACACCACAGCTCAAGGACAGAGGATCGGTGTCAAAATGAAACACGTGAGATCTGAAAAAAAACCCAACCACCATCTAGCGACATCTTATTTGACTTGGATTCTTTCTAATGTCAGAATCAAGTAATTGTTTTATGAAACTCAAATTTGCTAGAAGGGCTTAATGCATTTTTTAGTAGGACTGAGTAATAAAGTAATTGTAGATTTATCGCTCATCTTAACACTAAGGGAAAGACACATCGTTCCTCTTGGGACCACTTAAGCATATAGTGTTTTAAATGCTACAATTGGGCACCACAGATTGATTAATATTTAGGGAAGTGTCGATTCATCTCCCTTTTTCTATTTACAAATGTACTTTGGGGGAAGAAGTGGAACTGGGGCCGTGCAATGCCTTCCCCACAGCCTTTAGGGGCAGAAAACTGCCTCGGCTCTCCTTGATTGCCCAGAGCCCTCGTGGCACCCCCAAGGAAATTACCTCCTCCCATCACAACCTCTTGGCACTCGGGCACAAGTTTTTATCTCCAGTGTAAAGTGAAGCAGAAGACTGCTCTGAATTTCTTCATATAGTGAGCAAGCTGCTGCAATCATATTGCCTGGCAAGCCATTATGTATTTTTTATTACTAAGATAGTAAAATATTGAAATGACTTCCGACAGAAAGAGAAGAGCAAAGGAAAACACCCAGGAGAAATTATTTTATCTCAGAGGCTTTAATTGAACGGTGTAAAACATTCCTATGGTAAAAGAAAGATGATTAATTTTGCTTTTATGATCATCTATGCTGTAAAAGAATTCCTCCTTCAAAAAGCTTTCGCACTCCCATGTTTACCTGCCATCAGCTATTTGGGGCTTTCTGCTGCACAGATGATTTTCAAGGATAGGGGTTTTTTTAACTCTCCTCCTTTTTTTGTTGTTGTTTTCCTTACCACTGCCTAAAATCTTGTTTGTTTCTATGACTGACCCAGCAATGGTTTTGCATCCCCCCTAGAAGAGCAGAGGACGGTGAGCCCAGCATGTTTATGAGCAAACCTGAGCCTGATCTTTGAGCCAGAGCCCTGCGCCCAGCATGGGGCCCAGGGCGGCAGAAACAGCTCCCGTTGTCCCCAGGAACTTGTCCCCAACTTGGTTCCACTGCAGAGTTGAGACCTCTAAGAATGGCATTCACTCAGGGTTGGTTTTCGTACCGTTCAGCAGACTCCCCGGTGAATGAGATTTGCTGGCTCTGACGGTTCATTGTGTGATTTAATCGTTTCCTGGAGAATCCTAAAGATGCTGTTGCTTAGCAAATGACTCTTGCAGAAGAGCCAGGTAGCCCTGGTTTTACTCCCTCTAAGTGGTCTTGCCCTGGCTGGAGGGCAGATTTCCTTTTGAAGTTCAGGCTGGGCGCTGGGGAGGCCATTTCTTGAATCCTGGGTTCAGTTTTCACTCCCAGAAGGACATTGAAGAATAAAAGGAGCCTGAGAGGGGATCTTATTAATGGTTGCAAATCTCTGCAGGGGGTCAAGTAGAAGGGGCCAGTCTCTGTCAGAGGTGCCCTAGGATAGGACCAGAGGCAATGGGCACAAACTGGAACCCAGGAAGTTCCACCTCAATATGAGAAAAAAACTTCTCTGTTGTGAGAGTGAGAGAGCGTGGCCCAGGCTGCCCAGAGAGGTGGTGGAGTCTCCTTCACTGGAGACTTTCCAAACCTACCTGGGTAAGTTCCTGGGTGATCCTGCTCTGGCAGGAGTGTTGGACTTGATGATGTCTAGAGGTCCCTTCCAACCCCTCCCATTCTGATTCTGTGAGGGGCTGGAATGTGGCCAGAGAAGGGCAACGGAGTTGGGGAAGGGTCTGGAGCAGGAGTGTGGTGAGGAGCGGCTGAGGGAGCTGGGCTTGTTCAGCCTGGAGCAAAGGAGGCTCAGGGGAGACCTTCTGGCTCTCCACAACTCCCTGAAATTCAGGAGGTTGGTGGGGAGTCGGGGCTCTGGCAGCGCTCCCTTTGCTGACACTTCTAAAGCTGAAGCAGCCTCCTGTTGCTGAGGCAAGATGATTGCATTTCATACCTTCCCAGCTCTCATTTGCACTTCTTTGGGGAAGATGATAGGACAAGTTACATCAGAGCAGCTGCTGTCTCACTGAGTTTTAAAAGAAAATGAAACAAACCTCTCTGTATTTCTTTCAGGTTGTTTTGGTGCCAGGCTGACCTCTCAGAAGGCTGAACGTTCTGTGCCCACAGAAATGGGGATGTTATAAACCATCGAGGGGCAGTCACAGTCTCCTCTGGACTCGTTCGAGCAGGTCCGTGTCCTCCATAGGCTGGGGCCCCAGAGCTAAAGATGGTAAAATGATTTTTTTTTCTGACCAGGCTCCCTGCAGAAGTGATTGTCCCTCTCTGAGGGGACAACCTGGTGCCCATGAGTGGGCCAGAGGTGGCCCATCTGCTCACACTCACATGTCATCAGCTCAAAAGCTGTTTCAACCTTCCCATCTCGCCTGAAATGCAAATATCGATGCCACAGACGGTTTTCTTAGCAGCCTGCTAGGGGCGAGTCCCTCCAGGACTGAAACAAAACAACGAGCCTGTGGTGAAATTCTATAGAAACACGTGTGCTGACTTTTAAAGAATATGTACACTACAAGCAAGTGAAACCGTAGGCATGGTGTTGAGTAATTTCTGAAGATTATTTTTTATTAGTTTCCATTTTTTTTTATTATTTTCCATTATTTTTTATTTTCCAGCGCGCTGGAGCAGACTGCCGAAGGGAAACCGTGGGGCGTACATGTGAGAAGGATTCCCTCGCTGTATTTCTATTGGTGTGGTGGGGTTTTTTTCTAAAGAAACACCGACATTAAAACTTGTCCATTTAACGTGTTAAATCCTGCCTCGGCGTCTCTATGGAAACCAGCCGGCTGTTCATTACAGCATGAGGAATCCCAGGCTGACCTCATCAGAGTCTCCCTCGGTGGCGTCCCTCCCACGCTCCAGTCCCGCTCTTATCTCTGTCACGCTTCTCCGGGTCCAACCTCCCCCTGTGCCACCGCTCACCTGCCATCCCCTCTCTTCTATCCCCCACCACCCCTTCCCTCACCATCACCCCAAGATTCTGAGGATGGAAAAAGATTCCCAAGACAAAGGAGCTGGATGAGCCCGTATGAGGCTGGTGTTTGCGGAAAAGCACCATCACCGTGGCAGGAAAGATTTAGATTTCCTTTCTTCTTCTGACAGCTTTTTGTCATTAACTTGATGCCGAAGGAAAACCACTCTCTTAAAACGCCACTGAAATCTTCCGCTGGAGGATTTCACGTACTCACAGTATACTCCCAATGAAAAGAGAATCCCCTTGTTTCCATTTGACTTCCAAGTGTAAAATCTGCCCGTTTTGCAAGCGCGCTGCCTCTTAATTGGCAACAAGCATCTGCATAAATCGTAACACGCCCGGTCCTGCTACGGCTGCACACGTGGATCGGGGGCCTCTGCAACTGGCAGCTGCTATCGGCACTTTTCCACACACTGTCCGTGATCTTTCCCTCCTGCTCCTTCTGATACAGCATGTTCTTTCCCTGCTTTTGGGGAAACGGCAAGAAAAGCCCCGCTCCTACCAGCCTTTGTGCACAGCAAGCTGTTTTCTCCTTCCCATCTCCTGCTACAAAGAAGACCAGACCCAAAGCTGAAGCTTTTGGGGCCTGGCTGGGGTTTTTTTCCCCAATCAGGACAAGCAGATAAAGCAAATCAGGTCTGGTTTTGCCCCATCCTTTGCAGTGTCCAAGGTCAGGTTGGATGAGGCTCCAAGCAACCTGCTCTAGTGGGAAGTGTCCCTGCCCATGGCAGGAGGGTTGGAACTACATGATCCTTAAGGTCGCTTCCAAACCAAACCATTCTATGATTCTATACTTAGAGATGCCACGTGGGATATTTCTCCAGAACATCCATATGCCCTTGTTTCCTCAAAAAGCCTGTGAGAGATCTCCCAGTCCCCTTTCCAGCATCATCTTGAAGCATCTGCTGAGCTCTAAGTCCCATTCTTTGACTAATTTTCCCAATTAGCCAATCTCTAACTCTCCCATATTTCCTCCAACTTACCCATGTGTATCCAGACCCAGGAGACTCCCACCTGCTTCTGCCTTCACCAGATGCCCATGGTTAGTAGTTTGGAGTGGCTCCAGGTCCCTCTCCCATAAAAGGAGAGGCTTAATTGCTCTCTCTCTTGGCTGTAAAGATGATAAGTAGCACCTTCCTCACCTTCAGCTTGTCCTGGACTTGGTGGAGGTATTACCACCCCTGCAGCAGTGGGGAGGTTTGGGGTGTGCTGTCTGCTGCAGGCATTGTGTTAGGATGGAGAGGACTGGCAGCAAGGAGGCAGTGTCTAAGGAGAAAGGTAAGAGGGGTTCTTGGTGGGTTGCTAAAGAGGTTGCCTTGTTTTTCTGCTATCGATGTGCCCAGATGTAAGTTAATATTTGGCAATTGAGCTCTGGTCTTTGGCAATTATTTGGCTTGAGGGTTTGTGGGGTTTATTTCCATCTTTAAAGCCAGTGCAAGGGGGAAATCAAGTTCTTGTGTGTGTCTGGAGCCACCTAATCCAAGCTGTGTTATCCTGAGCTGTTAGTCTGGCACAGATCTGCTAGATCCTTACTCCAGGCAAGTTACATGACAGTGAGAGACAGGAGATACTGGAGACCCCATGAGCTGCTGTTTAGTGTAGGTGGACAGTGTGTTCCCCCTGTGTCTGTCTGCTCATGAGCCTCTCATAGGGTTATTCCTGGTAATGGAAACATGAGAATTCCCTCTGGCTATTCCACAGCTATCTGTTGGTGCGTCCATCTACAGCTAGAGTTTGAGATAATGGATGGGAAGGGATTTAACAGTGAAGCAAGGCAGAATATAAATGCCTGGAGAAGAGAATGGCGCTTTAGGAACCTTTGAAGGATGAGTACCTCTTCTAGGTTTTCTATCGTGTTTAAAGACACAACTCTGAAAGCCGGTTGTTGCTTTTTCAATGCTAACACAAAGTGAGCAGAAAGCACTGGACAGGCACATGAGCACAGAATGATGCTGAGATCGATAGGCAGCTGAGCAATTGCCAGGAGAGAGTCAAATGAACTTCCAGAATAAGGAGCACTCTGTACGATGAAGCCAAGCAGAAAGGACAGTTAATATGGATCGGCTGGTACGCTGGACTTAGTTGTCTTAATTGTGATGAGAGTTATTACTGCTGTGAGGGAGCAGAATAGTGAAAATGGAAGAAAAATAATGTCTGGCTAGCCCAGGCATATGTACAGGGGAGATAAATGAAATGCAAGAGGTGAAGGGAAACTTTGCAGGGAGATGACTCACCCCGTAGCATAAATATATAACCAGGCAATCTATTGGTGATACATATATTTAGGGGAATCATCTTGACTGTGAACAGCAATGATGTTTGGAACAATCCAAAAGAAGATTTAAGAGGCTATAAAAAGAGTTGGCTTCACACAAAAAGACAGCACCAGGCTTGAAACTGTAGACTTTAAATACCTCAGCCATGAGATGAAAAGTAAACAAATTGGGAAAGCAGCTCTTAATAATGGGATGGTGGATTGGAAATAAAGCTGCTTCCTCTGCCGTGATTTAAAGCTGCCTTTTCATTCCCTGCTCTACTAGGGGTTTGCATCTGCCTGCTGTAATAAAGTAAAGCTCCCTCCCAGGTTGCTCAGGCAGGAGCCCGTGCTGGGCAGCTCTTTGGAAACCACCCATCTCAATGGAGAAAAGCTGAGTTTGTAACAAGGAAGCCATAAATAAAAGGCTTTCTAGGCAGGAGTCCTTTTCTCAAGGAAGAGAAATGCAGAGCAGCTCCTTTAGCTTGGCTTCTGGCTGCCCTGCACCTTCTGAGGATGCCCTCAGAGCTGAGGGCCACTGTGACCTCTAGAGGAGCAAAGGTGGGATCCCCCGAGTTGCCTTTCAAAGGGGGTTTGTTGGGATCACGTCGCGGAACATCTGAGCCGGACCTGGTGCCTTCGCGCTCAGCCGCTGCGGAGCTCGCCCTGACCTGTGGCGCTTGCAAATCTCTCGCCTCTTCAAAGAGAGATTTGGGTTCCTTTTTGCTCCTCTGTGCAGCAAACCCAGCTGTGGAAATTCTGCAAAATTAGCATCTTATCACATCTGTGCACACGAAAGCTCTTGGAAAGGCTCTCATCAGTATGCCACGAGCCAGCTGCCAGTGCTAATAGGCAGAAACAGCCAAATAACACTTTTTGCCCGTGTTCCACCAACTGTGCCGTAGCGAAATATGCCGACCTAGTGCCAGTTTTCTCTTGCATCCCAGAATTGCTGGAATCCCCTGCACGACACTAACAAACAGAATACGGTAGAAAGAAAAAAAAAAAAAATCCTATTGATGTTGAAAAGCCCATTTGGTTGCATCGTACCGAGCGGTGGCTTTGCTTTTGCAAAAATCCCTGGGTACTTGGCAGCTGCTCACCAGTTGAGTTTGTGACTCTGGCCACAGTTCTGCAGGTTCTTAGCACCTGTCTTGGTGCTCCTGCACCTTACATCATCTCTAACAAAGCTAATAACATCATGGGCTGAGTCCTGACAGACGGGTTGCACGCCCGAGAGCTGGAGGAACTACTCTCTCTGGCCCAAAGCTGTGGTTTGTAAGGTGATGGCTTCGTGGGATGTGTAACTTCAATTCCTGTCCAGGTTTTAACCTGCATCTGCTCCCATCCCTCCAGCCGAGTCTCCCAGCCTAAAATTGGGTGTGATTTAACTCTGCTTTCAGCCAGAGATGCAAGTCAGAGCCTTGGCTCCAGCAACCTGCTTGCCTACAGCCATGTGGGCAAAATGATTCATGGCTTAATAGTCCTTCTGCAGCGTCCTGAAGCTTTTTCTCCTTTCAGGAAGGACAGACAGGTTGTAACACCCTCCCATTCCTCCCTGCCCGGACTGGTGTCCGTTTTATCACCCTTTTAATGTATTGGTCCCTCAGCATTGAGTCTCACATGTTATTTAAACACAATATATTTCCTTCTTCCTGCAGCTGCCATCTAATTTATGAAACCCAAATCCCTTTTGACTCAGAAGGGCTGCACAGGAGATGCTCTTGGATTAGGAACCTGAAAGCCCCGAGCTCCCAGTGCTGGAGGCTCCCAGACTGGGACTGAAATGCATCCCCAGGCTGGCAAGGGGAGAGGATCTAGCACAAGCCGAATGGGAGAGAGAAACCAGGGCTTGCCAGGCACAAGTTGCTCAACATCATCATATTTCAATATTTATAGAATGCTGTCGCCTCTCAAATGTAAAATTGTGCTGTTATCTCCGTATGTGCAGATTTTCTACAAATGCAGCTACACTCGCTCCGTACGAGAATTCTTTCAATCCCTTCCATTATTTCCTTCATAATCAAAGCGAAGTCTTTAAGAGCTTCTCTTCATTTTCCTCCTTGCATAATAAGGATGGATTATTTTTTGTCTCCAGTGTATAAAATCTTAGGCAATGCACCCAAAAGCACTGCATTTTGGGGATACCATTTCCTCAGTTTAGGAGGAGCTCCCCAGAGTAGTCCCCATCTCTTATAACCTGGGAGGTTCGCATCTTTACTCATTTGAAGAATGCAATTTTTTCTTGACAGATCTACCACAGATTAATGAGAATTTCCACCTGAAAAGCTGAGGTTTTGAACACCCCACTTTCCAAAACCGAGACTACAGGGGGAAGTAAATTTGGCAGGGGAAAAACAGTTGCCGCCTTGTGCTCTAATCATCATTTCTGCTACTGCTGTCTCCAGGGATGCCTTTAAAAGATGAAAAGGGCCTTATTTCTTCCCCCAGGTAACCTCACTAAACCCAGAAAAACTTCACCACTGGAAAAGCATTGCAAGGTGAAAGCAAAACAAGCACCCCATGCCCCACATCCACTTACCTGCCTGCTGATAAAGAACATGATGGGTTTTTTTCCCCCTGCCCCAGCTGAGGGATCTCATCATTTTTACACAAAATTATGCAGGTCTGCCCTCTACATTTTTGTGATGTGAAAGATGTATCTCAGCTCCATTATTCACCCTGTGAAAGCACACTTCACTCTGAGCAGACAGCTGCTGGCCAGAACCATTTCTCATCTGTTTGGAAGCCTCGAGACCTATAGAGACTGTATATTGTAGCCTATAGCTGATGCCACGTCTGTGCAGCCCCCATCAATCTTCCTTTGCAGGAACGGATTGGAGTTTTAACAGCATCCCTGCCCTTGTTTTATCAGGGACTGTCAACAGCATAAAGAAATGCCTTAATAAATAGCACTACATAAACACCCAAACCCTGCCTTTGCCACATTCTGTGCTCTTGCTGAGCTGTTCATCATCTAATGTTACCGATGTTGCGTGGCAACTGGTGTTTAAAAGTTTGCTGACTCAAAGAGCCTCTGTACTTTGGAAGGTTTGGCGTATTTATTTGACAGCCTCTAGCTTCAATGGGGCCTTTTTCATCTTTATGCGGAGCTGACATTTGTAACAATTATGAAAACAATTTAATTCTGGTTGCCATGAAGCTGAGTGTTTAGTGGTTTTATATTATTATTATTATTACTGCTGCAGGAAAAAAAAAAGATTTGGACCTGTCAATGAAGGTGGTGTCACTTGCCACTCCATCATGTCAGTCCATGGGTATTTTGGAGACACAAGCCCAGTTTGAGCTGCCCTCTCACCCAGGCTTTAGTCAGGTGATGCTCAGGGCTGCCCAGTGGCCAGATCAGGCAGAGGGATCATAGGGTTGGAAGGGACCTTGAAGATCATCGAGTTCCAACCCCCCTGTCATGGGCAGGGACGCCTCCCACTAGAGCAGGCTGCCCAGAGCCCCATCCAGTCTGACCTTAAACACTTCCAGGGATGAGGTGTCCACAACTTCTCTGGGCAACCTGTTCCAGGTTCTCACCACCCTCATGTGGAAAAACTTCTTCCTAACATCCAATCTAAATCTCCCCTCCTCTCGTTTGGATCCATTCCCCCTCATCCTATTACTATCTGACATCCTAAAAAGTCCCTCCCCAGCTTTCTTGTTGGCCTGTTTCAGATCCTGGAAGGCCACAAGAAGGTCTCCTCGGAGCCTTCTCTTCTCCTGGGCAGTTTGGGATGGTATGGGTAGGGATGCAGCGTGCCTCCCAGGCAGCTCTTTTCCTTGCTTGTGGAGCTGAGGTGCTGCTGGTGTTGCAGACTCTCAGTGATGCTTCCCTTTGCAGCCAGGCTTGGAGGAAGCCCAGGGAGCAGCCAGACCTCTGCTCCTCTTTCGTTGTTTGCCCCAAATGGAAACATTTTTCAGTTTTGTGCAGAACGGAGCAAAACCTCCCCCCAGAGACTGTTGGCATAAACCCAGAATTAGTCATTAAACACAACCCCAGGCAATTTTTGAAGGGGTTGAGGTTTCACAGCACAGATTTCTTTTACTATAGCAAACCCACCACTATATAGCACGTGGAATTACAAACTCCCAACCAAAAGGTACCAAAATTCTTTCTAACAACCCAGCTTTTTTCCAATAAGTCTTCTGGAGGCCTCTCCCTGTTCCCTGTGTGTTGGGTGGTGTGGGTGCGATGCTCGGATGTGTTAAGGGGCTTGGCAGCCCTTCGGTGTCTGTGTGTTACATTAGGTTATTAAATCCCAACCCTGTGGCTGGCAACGAGGTTATCTCTATTAATGGAATGAATATTTGATTGATACTAATTTCTGAAGTTTGTCCTTTGCTTCTGCATGTGGTGTTTGAAGGGTATTAGCAGTTTCTCATCTGTATATTAAGATGCTACAAGAGGGCCAGACCTCAGTAAATCTTTGTTTATTCAGCCTCTCATTTTGAGGTCCAGTTTTCAACATTGAAGGAGTTTCACTGGTTTTATCTAAAGCTTTTTGGAGAGAGATAAACTCCACGATTTTTATGCAAGTCGGGCTTTGGGGGAGGTCCTCTCTGAGGTAGGACATGAGTCGACCTGCTCAGGGGAGGTGGGGAGAAGGAATAATTTCTTCTTCCTGCCCCTAGAAAATTCAGAGGTTGTATTGGAGGTAGGTTTGTATTTTATTTTTTTTTATTTCACATGCTTGTTGTGAGACATCGCAGCAGAGCTTCGAAAAGGAAAACAAAGAAAGGGGAAAAGATGCTGGAAATTGTGGCAACTGGGAATCCAAGTTCACAGTTGGCCTTTTCAGGTGTTGTCAAGGCATATTTTGCCTCCTGCTGCCAGGTTGATGCATTGTCAGAGGATGCCACTTTTAATTAATGCTGTGTGTGAAGGTTGCTGGAGAGGACACTGAGCTTTGCTTGTTAAAAGAAGGTGAGTTTTTTTCAAAGCAGATATATTTTCATGAGAGGAAAAGTTGCCCTTCTCTTCCCCACAGGCAGGAACATGTGGACTTCTTCCACTGGTGCTTCGTTTGTGTGAATTTCTCCACAAATTCTGGGTGCTGCGGAGCTGTTCTGCCAATAGAGGGTTTTTCCAGATCCACCTCTTGTTTCACTTGTGTTCTGAAGGAAGACTCTGTCTATTGGAAATACCTTCTGCTCTCTGAAGTCTCAACTAGCACCACGTTCAATGTCACAATCCCTGCCAAGCAGCCATGCAATGCAGGGCTTTGCCCAAGCCCCTTTCCCTGGGCTCTTGATAGTGGGTTTGGCACCACCAGACGCAGAAAAAAGATCGAGTATCTCAGACTTCTCGCCTGCATCATTGCAGGATGCAAGTTGAGCTAGGAAGGCGTCCTCAATACGCAGTTCACTGCCATGCAAACCAAGCCTTCTGGTGTAAAGATGTATCTTAGCAAGCCAGTCTCTGCCCAGAAAACTGGAGAAACCTCCACTCCTCATCCCATGACCAGCTACCGCCCAGCCCTTGCCCAGTGAACGGCACAGCTGCCCCAAAACCTTGAGCACCAACTTAGCTCCACGCAGGAAAGAGCTTTAATTTTTGTTCAGGTTGATGGGGTGGGTTGATCAACAGAAATATTTAGGAATAAATATATCAGTTCCAAGGAGCTGATCATAGTTATAATACTTTTCTAGGGTTTTGATTCAAGAGGGTTTTGAAACCACTTCTTCAGACTTATTAGTTGCCTGGTACGGTGCCTGATATTGGCATCAACAGAAAGAAAAAAAAAAAAGAGGAGGAGCCTGGAGGTCAGGAATCCACCAAGTGACCTCGTCATTATTTTCTTCTTCAGCTGCAGTACTAGTGGCCATTTCTGAAAGAAGGAATGACTTTTAATTAGGCGGCCTCGTAACACGCAGTGCTTTTGGGCCCTGCGTACACCTTGACAGTGCTTCATCCTTAACCCACATAAAAGCACTCAAGCAAATGAAAAGGTTGCTACAGGCAACCTCCTTTTTGACATTGCAACATTAATTGCAGGACTCCCTGAGGGGATCAGGGATTCCCTACCCATTAACTAACCACATTGACAAGGCGGCAGCGGCAGTCAAAATTCAGGTGCTGACTTGAACTTTGCCTTATAATGGCAGAAAAAAACTGAACAAAACAAACCCCGAAAAAAAACACCCAACAAAACCCACAAGCTTTAGCGATAGCAAATCATAAAGGACTTTTCTTGTTCTTTTCACACAATTATTGTTTTTATAGAATGCAGCGGAATGAGTCGAAATAGTAATTGAACTAATGTTTTCCAATAGAGGCTTAAGTGATACTTGAAAACTCAAATAATAATCTTCTAATCTATATTACTTGTGATGACTTACAGGAAGGAATTATTAACAATACTTTCTCACAGGTAGTGTAGGTTAAGTTCTCATCCTTCCAAATATCTTGCTTTAGAAAAAAAAAGTTATTACCTTTTAGAAATGAATTAGTTCTTTCACTGAAGTTTATCCTCAAAACTTAACCAAATTCTAACAGATCTCTGAAGGAAATGACATTTTCTTTATTGGAGTCTGGCAAAGGATGACTTTTATGTCATGAAGGGGCTTTGTGCTGTCCCTGGGAAAATCATCTTATTTTACCGAGTTCAGAATAGTTGCCATTTTCATATGCTCGGGTAAAGACTCGCTGGAATATTGCAGAGAAATCCCTGAAGGTCATTTTTCGCAAGGCTGGGGGTGGACAAGAAGTTGCAAGCCTGGATTGTTAAGAGGAGCCTTTGGAGATCTCTGGAAATGGCAGTTTGGTAGTTTTTGGACAGTTTTTTAGTTAATAGTCAACTCAAGCTGGTGGTGAAGATGCAGTTTCTGAGGATAATCACTTTCTGCTGTAGAGCCCATGAGCACTTGAGTCCTGGACAAGAGCATGAACCAAAATTCTGTTCTTACCCCCAAAGTATTTGCTGTTGCCGGAACACTCGCATGATTTCCAGGGATTTCCTTTTCCCATCTACTTGCAAAATTGGCTTCACACACCTCAGAGGAGCCAGACAAACCACCTGCCTGGACTTGCTGTTGAGGCTGCTGAAATCAATCTCTGCTAGGGCATATGATTTTAGTTTTAAAAATGCATCTGTGGGCAGCCTGAACTACAGTGCTTGTTCTATATCTCCTCAAGAGATACTCTTTCCTTTTGAATGCACCCCTAGAGCTGCTGCTGACAAAAAGGACAAAATTCAGTGTAAGTCAAATTTCCAAAAGGTTTTATAAGCTGTTTGCAAAACCTGCACTTGCTCCACTTTTTCCCCCCCTTCATCTTTCTAATTAAAACATAAAATTAATCTTACTGGAATTAAAACTGAGATATTCTCCCCCCCCCCTTGCCTGGGATCATTCTGGAATAAGGACACCCACATTCCTCTTATTCATATTATGCTAATTGCTAAATCAGCTTCTTCTTAGCTGCCCCTGGCTTTAATTAGAAGATTTTTGAGAGCTGGAGAGGGCAGTTCTGTGTGGTGCCAGGGAGCGCCAGCAGCAGGTACCTGCAAACCAGCTGCTCACTGTGAGCTCTTTGTGCTCCTCCTGTCAGGAGTGTTTTCACATATGAGATGTCTGAGCAGAGAACAGGCACTTGTGTGATGCATGTGTTTTTATAAGAGCTGTGGACACGGCCACGCAAGCATTAGCACCTTTTGTCCAGCTGCTGCTATTGCACAAAGCATTTCTAATGCGATGGGTGAGCTTTTGTGGGGCAGAAACCACCCAGGGCTCGGACAGCTGTTTCCAAGGCTGGGTGGTGAGGTGTTGCCCCTCCCCAGTGCAGGAACAGACTGTGTTTTGGACTGATTTCAGCAGCCAACTTCTGGCCCCGGTCCTCCAACCCAGGGCTTTGATGCTCACCAGGAAGAAGAGCGGACCCAGTGTGAACCGTCCCCCAGCTGCAAAGCGTGTTTCAAGTCCAGCATCATAGATGTGCCTTAAATGAAGTTTCATTTTACTGAAATCAGGAACATTGAAGAAGAATGAAAATTGATTTACTCAAAAGCTTTTAAAAACCTTGTCTTTATGATAAGCTTCTTGGGCTTTCAGCCAGAAAACTACCACTGATTGTTGTTTACGCCCTTGCCCGTACTGAGGGTTTCAGCATCAGTAGCCCTTGAGAGATGCTGAACTTGCCCAACAATCATCCTAATGGACTGGAGCTTTCATAACTAGTTAACAACAACTATATATTTTTTAAAAATCAGCCCAAGTGACAGTGAAGTACATTTAGGAAGAGAGTTTTACTGGAATGAGTGGAAAAAAAAAAAATCAAACTCACGCACAGATCTTTTTTTAATGGGGTTATTTACATTGGGTCAGATTGTGAGAGCCTTTCCTTGGTGATCACACAGGTCAGCTTATGTAATTTACCTGGAGAGAGGAATAAGACTTACTTCAGAATAGCTATAAGCATGAATCAGGGTGCAGATCCATCCTTTATGGCCTCAACTTGACCACTTTCTCTCCTGTCAACCATAGTATTTATCCCACAGGGTTGCATGAGAATATTTGCAAACTGAGGTACAGTGAAAGGAATAGTAGACAAGGTGAAAGAATCTGGCTCTTTTCCCCATTTTTTTTCTCAACTCTGTATTGTGGAAGACCTTTGAAGAACGAGAAATTATTATTACCAGCTAATTTTTTTGGCAAGGATGAGAAGAGAGGAGAGGATTGGGTGACCAGCCAAAGCAAATAGGTTTGAGAAAGGGAAACACTTTCAGAATGGTAAACATTTTCAAAATGCCATCAGCAAAACAAAGGAAACAAGCAGAAAAAGCCCAAGCCAATGTTGTCCACAGAAAAAAAAACAGAAGTTTTCGGTCAAAAAAAGTCTCAGGACAAATGAAGCACAAGTGGATAAGAAACTACTTTCCAGTTTTGACTGTGGGGAAAATGTTGCCAGAAAAAAACTAAAGGGCAGTGAATTCATGTGTGCTTGGCTTCACAGACAGCGCCCAAAAATGCCAAATTTTTGCCTTCTCTTGCTTTTGAAGAGCATCCCTGGGCACGTGCTCCTGGGGTAGATCTGTCCTGCTCGACTGCACAGAGCTCGTCTTAATCATCTGCCGCCACGTTTCACAGGGACCTGCTAATGAAAGACAGAGAGAAAAAAAACACAACCCATCCTGGTAAAATCCCCGTCATGAAATATGACTGAGCTAATGTGTATTGCCACCAATTTCCCAACGTAATGCCCGCGAGCAGCCTCGCACGGCCCAGCAGTTGGCAGCGCCGTGTGAAGTGTTACCTCTTCAAATCGCGCAGCAAAGGGACTTGTCACTTCCATTTCTTTCACCGGTGCAGTGTTTGCTTTAGAATCACTTCAAAGAAGGGAGGCAATTTTTATTTTATTCTCTTGAACTCCTGGGCTGGTTACCTGGGGTTTTTACCAGCTTTAGGATGTGGTGGAAGCTGAGGTGGGTGCAGCAGTTCCCCTGCTCACGGATACGGCATTGACCCCCATCAGTGCTTTAGCAGCTGCAAACGTGACATCATGACATACAAAATACAGGGTTTTTTTGTCTGAGGGTCCCCACCCAGCTCATTGCAGGAGGTAGGAGCAGCTTAAACAAGCCAGGGAGGTATCTGCAATGAGCCCAGCTTTGAAAAAACACTGTTTTAGTGAAAGCCCGGGGAAGAGTTTCCTCCTTTGCGATTGCTGGTGCTCACCATGTGGCTCTGAAGCCAGATTCACCCTCTGCAATGGCTGGAAGCCCCCAGCTGGAATTGAGTTGGCCTTGCTTGGTGGTTTCTTGATCTGCTTGCTTCACAATTTTGCCATTGAGAACAAAACCCATCGCATTGGTGTAAGAAACCCCGTAACTCCACTCCAGGTGACTCTGCATCATTCCAGTGTTTCTCCAGGGCCAGTGGTCTGTTAGGGCAGAGCAGCTCACAAGCCCGTGGTGCTCACCATCTGGGACCCTACAGGGTTCCTCGGGGTGCAGGGCTCGGAGCAGACGCTGACAGCGTCGCTACCCAGAGCAAAGGGAGGATTCCCTCCTGCCGCGATTTGTCCCAGCTCATGGCACCGAGCAAACCCGTCCCGGTGCGTGGCCAGGTGTGTTTCCTCGTGCCAAGCTGCGTGCGTTGGGTACTGCAGGCAGGTTCTGATGTCTACACATTCCTCTGACAAAAAAAAAAATAATGCAAGTGCTTTTGCCTGAAACAGCAATGACAGAAGAACGGCTTAGCTCCAGCAACCGACTGCGTAAACAAATCCGCGTCCAGGATGTGTTGTCCATCAAAACCAGCCTCTAACACCAATTGCCTGGCTCTTCCTCGTGCCAAGGCTCTTGCCATAAGAAAGCTGTCGTAACAAGCTTTTCTTGACCTGCCAAACTGGGCAGATCTCGCAAAGGTTATTATCGACGAGGAAAACGAAAAGGGACCCCGCTGGGCAAAAAGCTGGAGGATGGAGTTGTGCAGGAAAGACTTCACGGGCACGAGGAGAGCTGGAGCTGTAATTCCTGTGCCAGGGCTAGATGATAACATCTCTGTTATTTTCTGGTTCGATGCAGAAAACAGTGCTCTCCCAGCTGTTAACATTTCCTGCTACTGAATTCCTGCTTCTCCTCTGGAAGGTGGTAGGTGGTGTGCGCGCGAGTAGCGTTTGATTAGTAGAAATGTTCAGGCAAGACTTGAACCCAACCTCGGAGGAAAGAGTTTGGAAACCTAGAGCTTAATACGAGCTCTCACACAGCCCTGTTTATAAATACTACTTCTGCTTTTGTTCTTTTTGCTGCTGGAGGCTGGAAATGCCAAAATGCCCAAGGAGAAGTTGGTTTTGTGACCTCTCCAATCTTACCAAGCAGGAAGAACTCACCAGAAAAGCTGCTTGAGTTCAGTCTCTAGCTCAGTCTTGCAAATTCACAGAGCAGAACCACCACTCGAGAGCAGCCTGATGACACTGAGAGAGAAGGGCAGTGCAACCTGACATGTCTGATGTGTTGTGAGAGCGTTCAGAGCAGGCAGGGAGATCCCAGTTCACCCCTGGACTGAGGAGAAGGGTAGACGTACCCTGTTTGTACCCACTTTTGCAGATGAGATGGGACTGCAGCAGACTTCAGGGCGGTTCCAACCTGCCTCTGCCCCGAGGACACCAAGGAACCCCTTGGGTAACACTTATCACGCCTCCCTTTCGTGGTTCACAGTGTAAATGCCTTTGTCTGCAGGAGTCATCCCAGCTCCCCATGAATGGAGAGAAGTAGGCACCCAAGAGGGTGATTCATCTTGTCCTTGTGACGCTGTCCAAAATAGGTCAATGAATCATGCTCTAAAAATGCCTTTTTCTCCTGCAGACTAGCAAGGGAGCTTCACCAATGAGCTCAGAGGTAGATGCAGTGGACATCTAAGGAGGCATTTGCCCTCCTACCTCTTTATTTCTTTTTTTTTTTTTCGCGTGGGCTGGCCTAGGGAATGTTTTTCAGAAGCTTGCCAGGAAGGAGCAGCTTTGCTACAGAGAAAGCTTGTGAGTTTGGTGAAGGGCCCTGGTATCTCCTATCAGCTGGTTGCTTTCATCTGGCCTCATGGACAGTGACACCCTCCTACAAGGGCACTGTGGCTTGGTGGTGACCTTCAGACTTTCTTCAGCAGCACGTCAAAGTCTCCTCCAGGTACAGACAGTGCCTTGGACTTGCAGGCAGTGGATAACGGCACCCAGAGGACTCACAGTCTGTACCACTCTGTTGGCTGGAGTAACACGGCCTCAGAGAAGTGAGTGGATCGTTGAATAGCCTTTTGCATGCACATATGGAGTGACAGCTTTTATTCTGACCAAGCCTGGCCTCTTCCAGGCTGATGAAAGGCTCGTTCCTTGGTAAGCGGTTCTCCTACCTCTGCCAACAGGGCTCAGGATCCAGACAGCTGCTCCTCAGCTCTCTTGCAGGCTCTGTTTGGTTCCTGGCACCAATCCTGGCCACACTTCTGGTGCTGTACCTGACTGATCCAACCAGGCTTGTCTGTACCAGTCCAAATCGCTCTCCTCGCTCTGTCCCAATCACCATTAAGCTCAGCACGCAGATCAGATCGCTTGAAGCTTGATGAGCTCTCTCTAACAAATTGCTCAGGAAAGGTGGAGATGGGTCAGCCCTTTCCACAAACAAGAACAGCCGAGGGCATTGTAAACAAACAAGAATAATCTGCTTACAGCTCTGTTGCTCCAGCCTTTCTGGAAAGCTCTCGCTTTGGCTCTTCTGCTGTTGCCACCTCACAGCTCAGGTGTGTGAATCAGGCCTTCAGATGGGAGGCATTGGCTGAAGGCTGGCATTGGTCTCTTCTCCCTAGTAAGTTATGACAGGGCAAGAGGAAGTTCAGATGAGGCATTAGGAAGAATTTCTTTACTGAAAGGGTAGTTTAGCATTGGAACAGGCTGCCCAGGGAAGTGGTGGAGTCACCATCCTCAGAGGTGTTCAAAACACAGGGGGATGTGGTGCTTCAGAGCATGATCTAGTGGAGGTGTTGTGTAGAAGGCTGGACTTGATGATCTGGGAGATCCTTTCCAACCTTTATGATTCCATTCTACTTAACTCTGAATTTCATTGTAACTGCCTTTCCAAGGCCAAACAGGGACCACAGATGTCATCCATACCTAGATAGTCCCAACACGACCAGACCCCATTAACAACTAGCATAGTAATGAGGAGAAGGTCAATCAGGGTGGGGGGGTTTCTGTGGTGGACTGGCAAGGGAATAGCTGGCACTTGGCAATATAGTCAATATGTTCCTCAGCTCTTGAGAGAGCTGGAACTGGTGTCAATTATCGTCCCTGCGCTGGCTTCAGCGGAGCATCAGAGCTGAAACCTTACGACAGTGTTCATTTATTTTTGGAATTTAGTCACCCCAGACATCTGTCTTTAACACTGCCTATTAACACTCCTGCCAAGGGCTTCCAATTTAATTTTATGCCTACATGAAAAGCCTAACTCCAGCCGTGCCGCGCTCTCCTGATTTACAGACCAAATGACGAGCGGCTCCGCCAATTTCCGGTTGCCTGATCGATGCCGTGACGGCTGCAACGTGAAATTAAATTGAACGGCGTTATCTGGAGGAGGGCGGCGAGGCGGGTGGGAAGTGCCCTACTCTGCGGTGGGCAGCGGGGTGGGCGTCCAGCCGTGGCAGTTCTCCTGCCTGAGCTGTGTCTCCTCTCATGGCTGCTTTATTTTTTTTTCCTCTGTGCTTCTCAGATCGCTCTAGAGCTTGGTTTTAAGTGCTTCAGAACACGGTTGTGATTAACAGCCCCGTTTGCTTGCTCGACCGGTGTATCTGCTGATCAGAAGAGTCATCTTCTGCAGATGATGATGGGATTACTTCCTGTCACTGCCCCGCACCTTACCTGGTGCACATTGTGAAGGTTTAGAGTCAATTGTGCTCTGCCAATCTTCTTGAACTTCCACGGAGACACCAATGTGGCCCCCCTGGCCACCCAGGGCTGGTTCTTTTCCACCTCAATGACAGGATCCTCAGGAAAGCCCGGCAGGGGTTCAACCATGGGAATGCAAAAGCATCGCTATCTTTAATTTTTAATTGAGGTTTATCAGCTGGCATCGAGGAGGAGGAAGTTTCCTGAAATTTTAATTGGCAAACCCATTGACCCGTTTCCTTCCGCATCCCTGGGTAGCAGCACAGAATATACGTTGGGTTGGCAGGGGGATGTGTTTCATAACAGGCCTGGGGGTCTAAGGGTTGAGGGGGGAAAAAAAACCCAAATCCTTTTCCAGGAGGATATCTGCCAACTAGTAAGTGTGGAGATTGCAAGGGTAAATTGCACTTGGTGGGTCTCTTCAGTTGGAGACACTGACTGCTGGACATGGTGGGCTGACAGAGAAGGACCTCCTCTAGTACTTGTAAAAATCTCCCAAGGACAGTTTTCTTTGAGTTTGGTCCTCCCAGTCAGCTGGAGATTTCTCATGAAGGGATGACGTTTGTGTTCTACACAGCAACTAGAAAAGAAATGAAAAATAGGGGCACTCCAAAAGGTGTTCCCCTTAAATCAAAACCAGTGAAGCAAAACTTTCCAGGAAGGGTCAGTTTGGGTGGAATTGTTGGCTGAGAAGTCACAAAGTTCATCAAAGTCACCTTTATTCCACCCAAAGTGTGCCGTGACAGCTGGGGATCTGCCCTGGACCACTGAATACTTTAAAGCAAGCTCCAAGCAGCAGGTCTGAGCTCTCTGGGAAGATGGCAGAAGCAGAAATCCTTTTCAGAGGGGAGGAAGCCAGAAGGAAAGCCTGCCAGATGAGATTCCTGACATCGCTGCGCAGACTCACGATGCTCCAACATTTTGGATAATCACAGGAATTTGGAGCTAGGCACGGAGTTGGTGCCAAATGTGTGCTGTGCAGGGCTGGGGACTGGAGTCTGGGGCTTTCCCTGGAGATCGTTTCTCCTGGAGCCGCGAGTCCTGGTACAACGCGTGTTTTCAACGAGACTCGGAAAACTGTGTCAACTTGACATGATTTCGATGCTCCATTTTCAGAGAATATGCAATGAGGAAAGTTCTGTGAGAAAGAAATCCTCTTGAATATGAATACGAATTTGGAGAGATAGAGAGATACATAAAATAACATCTTTGTCAGTCAGGAGCCACGTTATAGACACAAACCTGACATCAAATCCAAGGAAAGCAAGGAAGCTGACTGAATGACAGATTGTGTGGAAGACTTCCAGAAATGGGCTTTAAAATGCAGTTGGCCAGACACCCGCTTCGACAGTATTTAGAGATGAACTCACCATTTAAAGTTTCAGGTTTCATTTTTAAGGACAACAATGTGCTCTGCTACCCAGATGGAGGTTCTCTTTGAAAAAGATGTCATTAACTTTTAAACTGCCTGATGTCATCCACCGTTGATAGATACACACACCTACTCCGGGGGAGCAGACAAAAGAGCTCACAGAAATCCACTTCAAAGCGACACGTAGTGCTTTCACCAAAAAAAAAAACCCAATCCTAAAGAGGACCCCAAAAAGCTGCCTGGCTCTATAAATATGCTTTTTAAGCTGCACACAGAATCGAGTGGTAACACAACATTTCCTAAGGGAGAACAATCTCAGGAAACGGGAGAAGTACACCCAGTGCCGTCTTCAAATGAGGGCTTTCTCCCCAAAAATTCAGCTAAAACCCTCCGTGCGCGGAGGGGCAGCTGGGAAAACATTCATAATTCAAAAAGGCAGATGCTGCCTCGAGCTGCACAGAGGTACAACGAGGGGAGAGGAGAGCAAAGCCTTGCACACAACCGCTGGAGCAGTGGAAGGAGATTCCAGTTTGGCTGCTTTCCAGCCGGGGAGAGAAACTGGAGCGTGCTCGGCCACGATTACTAAGGGGCTGCGTTAAGCGGCTTTTCCAGGAAGCAGCGAGGTGTGTTGCCCTCTAGATGACAGCAACGCCACCCTGACAGTAGATCCTCCATAGGGACTCTCGTTTTTTCTCATCCCACTTCCTCACCGCTTTGGAAATGAAGATTTACTAGGGATTCAGAAGGTGGGCTCTTTAGGTCGGTTTAATGCTAATTAATTATTCAGGGTATCGCTGAGAGCAAAACCTGGAAAGAAAAGGTAAAATCAGCTGGCGTTTCAGTATGATGTGAAGTGCACCGCTATTATTTGCAAATAGATGTGTCTCCTTAGCTTTAAAAAGACAGCTCATTCCTCTGTGTTAAACACCAACTGAGATTATTAAAAACATCTATTGAGGCTTTAGCTCCTCTGCAGTAAAATATTCATCAGTTCCAGCTTGTTAGGGCTCAGAAGAACAGATATATTTTTAATAATCAATTGCCTCGTAAAACACCATAAAATTCTAATTCAACAGACTTTAAACTTAAATGTCTCAAATAAATTAACTTTGCATTTAAAGTGTTAATTGAATACAAATATTTATGGCTGTGAAATATTGTTCCTCCGGTTCTGCTTTGAACTTTCAGTCTTAGTTGGCAGCTTCAAATTCTCAGCATCTTGTGAAGGCATCACAGAGCTACGAGGCCACAGCCAGATGGGATGGCAGTGGCCGTGCCCATCGCTCCAGCCCAAGGCTCAGGAAATCAGTTCAGGAATCTTTCCCATCTGGAAATTTTTTGTGGTCAAGAGCAGTTAGGTCATTGCTGATCCACTGCTGATAGGATGAGATAGTTGATCAGGGGTGTAATGGAAAAGAGTGTGCCAAGGCTCCAGGCATTCCCATGGGATCAGTGCAGGTCCATCGGGGAATCCTTTCAGTCTGCTGCACTAATTTATACCCCTGTTGGCAGGGGGATAGAAAATGGATTGCGGAAGAGCAGCAGCCCTCTCAGAACTGGAGTCAGCCTCCCCAGGGTGGTTTTCAGCCACTCTACTGGAAAAGGAACCTCAGTGTTCCTCTGTCAGGAGTTTTCCCCGGTTATGGTGGGGAAAGAGAAAGTGGTCAAGTCTCCTTTCACTCTGAGAGTTTTCCACGACACTAGTTTTTGACACAAGAAGCCCTTGAATTACAGACACTCACTGTGCTTTGGTAGAGTGTGTAGGAAGGAGCCTTTCCTGATGCTGAATTCTCAACTCCTTGTTATTGTGCAACTCCTCTCCAGACAGCTTTTACCTTCTTCCCTTGTAAACGTGGATTAACATCCCTTGCTGGGTCTTCTCATCATGAAAATAACCTTTCCTGTGCCTAGATAAAAGGCAGGCAGATGACAGTTCTTTTTGTACAGCAGACACGCTCCACTTCGTGTTTGAGTCTACTTAACCCAAGTGGACTTAACATTTAGAAGATTAGGAAAACCTGACACATACCGAGTAGCTTCTTGTTGCTTGTAGGAGGCAAGTCAGAGGCCAAGCTTAAAATAAGGTCTTGGGGCTCACCTATGAATAGGTAACGGTTGCAGGATCTCCCACACCCTTATTCCTCCTCAATCCCTCAGGACTTGCCCGGGTCTGAAGGAGACAGAGATAAAAAACTGCATCCTCTGGAATTTGCTGCCAAAAACGTCACCGTCTCCCCATCCAGGATTATTTATTCACCGTCACAATTAGCAGAAAAGAGCAGAAAATACAACAGCCCACTTGAAGCGACACACCAAAAGCCAGAGGCTTGACTGCCTCTTTTGTTTGTCTGGGATTATCCTTATCATTATTTTATAATCCTCTGAGTGCATCTCCTTGCAGAGAAAGACACTTTCAAAACGCCGACACGGAGCCGTCAGCAATGATCTATCTGGAGAGTGGGATTAGAGGTCACATCATTTAAACTAAAGAAATCAATTGAGATTCATCAGATGCCTTGCTGCTCCGCAGGCTTTTTATTGTCATTTTTATCATTGTCACGCTTTTTTAAAGCTTCCTGGAAATTAAAGATAGAAAAGGCCTATTAAGACATCCAGCCTCTCTCACCAGAGGCAGATCGGGGACCATCGTAGTTCATCTGCTTTGAGACGTGCCAACCAGCAAAGCTCCCACCGCTTCTTCAGTGATGTCCTGAATGTGGGGACCTGAAGTCACCACAGCATCTCTTTTATTCCACCTGTGCCTGGGAAGTTTGGGAAGTGAGCAACCCGGATACAGGATCAACTTCTCAAACCCCCTGAGGAAGCGGACGTCTTGCTGGAGAGCAACGTGGGATTTTGCACAGGAAAAAGGAATATTGGGGGATTGTATTTTTTGAAGGAGCTGGCTTTCAGTCAAAATCTGTGTCTGGCTGGATGTTTTCTATCAAAACTGGCTTTGGGGTACACGCATTTTTCTCAACAGAAAAATAATTTGTTGCCAGCTATGTTGAAATTTCACAGTCCTTCCAAAGCCCATCAAGCTCTTATTGCTTGACTCCTTTTTTTTTTTTAATGCACTTTATTTAGCAGTTAACAAAGCACAGACTGCTGTCCGGGAGGGTAAAGCCCTGTTTGCAAACCACTGCCAGTGTGAGACATCCCCTTGCTGATAAGGCTGCAGATACACCCTGGCAAACCTGCTCGGTTTGTGTCAGGTGAAACCTGTAAGGCTGTTTTAAATAAGATTCTTTTTATTTTTTTTTTTTTTTTCATTTTTTCTTTTAGCATTTAACAGCGTACGAGTCCAGCTCCGTTGCTAAGCAACATCCCCATCGTGGCCCAGGGTTTCCTTCCTCCTACAAATGGGAAACAACAACAGAAATCCCTCCGTGTTCACCGAGATGAGGTAAAGCCCTACGTTTTTGTGATCTTAATCGCAGCCTCCCCTCAACAGGGCTTCGTCCTGCTGAGAAGGGAATAAAAAAGGTAACTCCCGTCATCGCGAGCAGGGCTTCGAGCAGCAAAAGGAGGAAAAGCACCACAAAGGTACAGGGGAAATAGCACAAACAGCCCTGCCGTGAGAATAAATCAGCACCCACGTGCATCTGCCCAGCGAGAGCCAGACCGTCCTCGTTAGCACGGCGCAGCCGGCTTGGCTTGGCTTGAGCAGACTTTTACAACCTCTCTCACAGGCTGCAGGGGCACCACGGAGGCTTTCTGCGGTGCTCAAAAGCTGCTTTTTCACACCTCAGCGTCGAAGGAGGGGGTTCTGTGTTGTACTCGCCGCTCCTTTTCTTGGAGACGCGGTCGGTTTCGTGAAATCCCTGCGCCGTGTTTCAGCTGCTGGTTGCTCACACCGTCTTTACCCTGTTCCAGCAGTTTGCTTGCTTAGGATTTTTTTTCTTTGGAAAGTAAAAATGGTAACAGTGAGCAAAAGACTCCGAGTATTCGTGCGATGATGGAATGTTTCTAGTGATAAAGATAACAGAAGTGCAGAAGCTCAGGGTGATCTTCCCACGCCTTTAGCTGTCGGATGCGTTCCTAAAAGGGCTCTTGGTTTTGAGGAGCCTCCGTTCCGCTGCGGCCGTCTCCAAAAGTTGTTAAAGTGCAGGAGGTCCGCAGCTCCTGTTGCCTTCAAGCGAAGGAGGGACTTTTCCCCTCTCTATAGCTCCAGGTCAGACCTCTCCAGTCAGACAAGCAACCTTCAAACACCCAACTTAGGAAGCTGGAGAGCCCGGCTGCCTTTATTACTTTGTGCCTAACAACGCAAATGTTAGAAGAGGAAAACACCGCTGTAGAAACACCGGCTGTACCTGCATTACTTTGGAAAGCTTCCTGGCTAATTAGCAGGACTCAAGGCCAATTAGACTGAGATGAATGACGGGCTCATATATCTTTTCTTCCCAGGTGGATGGAGGAGCCCGCTCGGCACTGCCACCCTGCTTTGCCTTAAGACTTTTGGCATTTTTTTTTTTCCCTCTAAAGCAGCAGCTCTGAAGCGGATGACAGCTCGAGGAGCTGAGGGCGATGAGCAGGGCAAACTACACGTCCCGCCGCCCGGCAGTGTCACACGGATGCAATTTGTACCCAAGTCATCGCACCGACCCCATGGGTGCGAGGTGAACGGGAGAGAGGAGGGAAGAAGAGGGCTTTTAACTCGGTGATTTCAAATGCAAGTGATTTGCACGCCTGCTCACAGCCTTGTCACGGTGTCTGCTGGGCGGGGAGCGCGTCGGACGCACGCCCTGATCTCCCTGCATCGCTGCCGAGAAAACAGCCCTGCAGAAAAAAAACCAACAACAAAACAAAACCAAACAAAAAAACAACAACAATGACAAAAAAAACCAAACAAACAAAAAAAAAACAAACAAAAGAAGGAGCAGAGGTGAGGAGCGAGGAGCTGTTTGTGCTATCCTGAGTGGAAGCAGCGGAAGATCAAATCTTTCCAGGAGCACCTTTGATGAAGCTGTTTTCTCAGGGAAGCATGATGAATTATGAACTCGGCGGAGAAGATTAACTCGCCGCAGGCAGCAGCGCTGGGACTGCAGACCTGTGCCTGCTCCGATGCCTGCACTCAATGCTCTCCCGGCAAAGCCACCTGCGTCCCACAACTGGCACTACTATGCCCAGACAGCCCATGGGGAAGTGGGAAAGCCTCCTGTGATGTTTCTTCTCCCCCCAAATAATCATAGAATCATAGAATGCCAGGTTGGAAGGGACCTCGAGGATCATCTGGTCCAACCTTTTAAGTAAAAAGTTTAAATGAGCTGGCCCAGCAGCCTGTCAAGTTGTGTCTTAAAACCGCCCAGTGTAGGGGAGTCCACCACTTCCCTTGGGAGACTATTCCAATGTTCCATTGTAAAGAACTTTCTCCTAGAATCCAACTGGAATCTCCCCTGGAGCAACTTGCAGCCGTTCCCCTATGTGACGCCTTGTAAAAAGGGAGTCGTCTTCCTCTTGGTAACCACCCTTCAAGTCCTGGTACGTCGTAATAAGGTCTCCCCTAAGCCTTCTCTTCTCCAGGCTGAACAAGCCCAGATGTCTCAGCCTATCTTCATACAGCAGGTCTTCCAGCCCCCTGATCATCCTTGATGTCCTTCTCTGGACCCTCTCCAGCCTGTAAAGAAGCCTGGTCAGGGAAGTTTGAAGGCCCATGCTGGTGTCCGTCCAGCTGGAGACAGCACCTGCGCTGCGCTCAGCTCGCAAAATGAGCTTGAGGTATGATTAAACTTTTTGTTTCCCCAAACTGGGCGGTTTAACACCCTAATTAGCTACCACAAGTATTATTCTTATGAAGATTATAATCCCTTATTATGCATATTGCAGCCAGGCAGCTTGTCAGGCGAGGAGCCGTTCTGAGCCCGGGCAGGTAACGCTCTTCCTCCCACAGCTTTCACACGTATTAATTATTTCTTTGGGTTTTACACCACACTTGTAGGCTTAGGCTGATCGATGGAAAAACAACTCCAGCCTGTCTCAAAGTTGCAGATATCCTTCGCTAATGAATAGTCATCCTTTCTTTTAGTGATTTTAATTCCTTTTTACTTAGCGGAGCTTTTTAATAACGGTGCCGTGTCCGCACGCTGGCCGCTCCTCTCCGTCACTTGGGATTTTTGCCAGTGGCTTCATTACTTGCAGGTTCTTTTCAGCCTGCCTGTCTCAGGAGCGACGACGCGATGGAAATACGGCCGCGGAGCTGCCATCTGTACGGCAGGAAGCTGTTAGCGGCTCGGCATTTAATAACATTACAGGGGCTGCAGACACGGGGCCAAGGTTGGCAGGTTCCCCGACGTTCCAGGAATGCAAGGAGGGCAAACTCAGCCACTTTTAGATCCTTGTAAAACAAGCTTTTACAGAACTTCAGGAAAATACAGGTTTCCATAAAATGCAAGCACAATAGGAAAAAAAAAAAAGTGTTGTGATTTACGTTTTTTTTTTTTTTTCCTAAGCAAACGTTTTCCTGCCAGTCTTGCAGCTGAAATATTGCAAGTTTCTGCGAGTGCATGTGGCCAGAGAACGATGCTGAATAGGAACAGATGGGCAATGTATGCAAATGGCTCCAATGAAACGGAGACTAACGAGTTCGTGGTGACCCAGGGATCCCACCACGGGAAAGCGCAGCGGGTAGCGAGGCACAGGGAGAGCTTTCCACGCCGCCACGGGGGAAAAAGGCTCCTGGGGAGGCTTTGCACATAACTCATTGGTACCCCAACATCCGTGTGTTGCTCCAGATGCAGTGAGGACCCTCTTGGATGAACACCAAAGTGAAATGTTAGTGTTTCTGTGGCTTGCGGAGGCTCTGTCATCACTCCCAGCACAGGCCAAGCACCGACTGTAAAGCAGAGCTCCCTTCAAGTGCGCTCAGAGGCATCAGGATTTAACACGATGTGATATTTTTATGAGGAAAACTCCCATCTTGACGAGCCAAGGGTCACTACCACCTTTAGAAGTGCCTGGTGTGCTTCTCCCCATGCCCAGCTGGGGCATCTTGCCCTTGTTCCGCATCTCTGCTGGCAGCCACTTCCCACCTATCCCGCCCCAGCCATTTACGTGGTACAACATCGGGATTAAAGAAACAATCCCAGCTCCAAAGCTCACTCCTAAGTGGTTTTTTTCCTCACAGCGCTAAGATGCCAATGGCATCGCTAACTTCCACCTCACAGCCTGCGCCAGCTTCTGCTGAAGCCGACAGCAATTCACCCCCTAATTATCCAGGGAATTTGAGCGAAGAGCTGATAACCCAGGGAAAACCATAAAGGCTGTCTTATCAGGTAGAGAATCTCCATTTAAATCAGTTGGACCGTGCCAATTTGCATCAGCCAAGGATCTGACCTCCATGTCCGTGACACCAGTGTCAACAAGGAACTGTGCAAAATGGAGAGCGTCTCTACCCCGAGGAAACATTGCTTTTCAAAAAGCTGCCCATTGATTTAGCCATAAAACAGAACAAATTTTTAAACTGCATATGAATTGGGACTTTATTATTCCTTATCTACTTTGTGATACGGTGGGTAAATTCGTTCGAGCCAAAGCGTTATAAAAATGCACTTTAAAGGCCTAATAAAACTGGAGTTAACATTACACACAGCTTGAAACCTTGGGAATTGACTAGAAGGCAAAGGAAACCTGCTCCAGCTCTCCCTCTAAAAAACCTGCTAGAATTAACCATACCTTTCGACTTGTCTACAAGGCAACCTTGAGGGCATAAAGAGCCCCCCTCCAGGCCACTCTGTTGAGAAGAGCAGGTCCTGGTACCCGCCCTTGGCACCACTGCTGAGCAAAGAGCAGGCTCTGCGGGACCTGTCACCAAAAACGCTGATCCCAGGAGCATGGAGCTGCCTCCAGCAGAGCTAACTTCTGCTGATGCAGTGTGGGATGGATGCTGCGCTGAAGCATGAGGAAGAGAAGGAGATACAAAGGAGATAAAAGCAAGAATCTTTAAGTGCCTCTGTAAGATGAGGATGAGAGCAGAAAGAGCCACCTGGGCCTCGAAAGGCAGCTCCCTGTTGCTGTGTCCAACAGTCCCCTTCGCATCCCATCTTAGCCCCCATTATCAAACTGGTCCGTTTATTTTTTTTTTTCCCTGTCCCCAACACTGAATGACTGGTCTCAAAATTCCCTTCTGCGGAGAATGAAAACATCCTTTTAGCCTCTAGATAGTTTATACTTATTTGTTCTCATGCCAAAATTGTCCATTAGCTTGAATAGCACCACTCTCTCTACTGTTTACCTCTCCGACAGATTCAGAGCAAACAATCATCTCCCTGCCTTCGCTGCATCTGAACATGGCTTTTTTTTTTTTTTTTTTTTTTAATGTCTGATACCACAGCAAGTGCTTAATGTTCCACTGTTGGCTTTATTGCTGTAATTGCTCCGCAGGTTTGAGACGCACACGCTCGGCGCTCAAACCTCGAGATGAATATCCATCATTATCCTCTCTTCTGATCTCGTCTCTCATGACACAGCTTGCTGGAAAATCTGGCAGCCCTTCCACGGCGAACGGCGTGACCTTGCAAGTGCTTGTAGGACACGGCGTTGGATATTTGGGGCTTCTACTCCCGGTTTGACATGACTCTTGGGTCAGCGCTGAGCACTGAGTCATGAAGGTTTGACCTTTAAAACGGGTTCTGATTCATACTGCTGTTTCAGTTGCCAGTGTCCTGATACCAGATTAAACCATCTATCATAAGAAAAGGTGACTAAATCTGACCCTTTGCTCTTTCTGCCCGGAGGACTAGAAGCAACAAGTTGAGTGACACGGTTGCTAAGATGCTTTTCAATCTCCATTAGTCCCAAGGAAGCTTTTGGGACCTCCAATGTGCTTAAATAAAAGAGGTTTATGGGCAAAAAGGTGCCTGTCAGCATTGCTCTCCATGCACCCAGCCTTTGCCAGCTCCATGCAAAGCTGCATTCCCGTCGGGGGATGAGGCTGAGAGGTCATCACGTGCAAATCCCTGACCTGTGGGCATCATGTGAAGGCAGCAGAGGACTCAACTGATTCACCTCAGCTGAGGGCATCTGGCCTAAACTAAAACTCAGGGAAGAAAAAGGTAATGGGTGCAAGCTTCACCAGGGGGGTTTTAGACTGGACATGAGGAAATGTTTCTTCACTGAAAGGGTCATTAAACATTGGAATGGTTTGCCCAGGGCAGTGGTGGAGTCGCCATCCCTGGAGGTATTTAAACAACATGTGGACCTGATGCTGAGGGACATGGTTTTGTGGTGAGCTTGCAGCGTTTGGTCGAAGGTTGGACCTGATGTTCTTGATGGTCTCTTCCAACCAAAGACATTCTGTGATTCTGTGATTTGCAGGTATTATAATAACTATCAAAGTGCCAGGCTAACGGGGACATTGACTCCCAGGGAAGAGTTGGAGCTGTTGACAAGATGAAGCCCCTTTTATTCACTCTCAGTCCTGCAGCACAGAAAAGATTTTCCCTGGAATCTGTCAGGGCCAGGAATTCTGTGCACCTCTTGGTGTAGGAGGACTGCATTTAAAATTAATAAATAGTCCTTTAGAGGCAGATTTTTCCGCAGCCTCTTTTTGTAACCCAGTGACTTGTAGAGCCTTTTACACTTACCCAGAGCAAGGAAAAGCAGTGGAGGTAAAACACTCCTCGGAAGGATGGGTTTGCACCTGCTGGACATGACTTTAGTACTGACACGAGGCACTTAGTGATGCTGAACTGGCCCATCAGTATTCACAGCCTTTGCTGCTTGTGGGTTCTTGGCTCCAGGTTAATCCAAGTGTAGCATTTTAGCAGCTGAGGGAGAATAATCGTAGAATTATAGAATGTTTTGGGTTGGAAGGGACATTTAAAGGTCGTCTACCCCAACCCTCGATGTCTGCCCCTCTGCCTGAGAGCCACCCGGTCCCTCTGCATTGTCCTTACTTTGCTTGCCAGTAGCCACTCCAATTCCAAGGTTTCAGGCTTGCAGAATTCCAGGTCCGTTGCCCGCTCTGACCTTGGGCAGCTCTCCATTCCTCAGTTTCCCCCCCAGTAAAACAGAAATAGTGTGCCCATCCTCTCTGGAGACCTCTGAGACATGTAGTAGAAAAAAACCCCACTGCTTAAGTGCACTTAGGATGACAATGGATTATTTATCATTCCCCCAGGAAGTTGCTCCTCAGCCTGATACATCTCATTGTTAAAAAGCTATTCTTGATATTGGGTATGATTTCTTTCCTTCCCCAATTCCATCCCATTACTCATAGTAATATCTCTTCTCTGGTTTCCTTTCCCAAGGGAAAAGAAGAGGGCTGCATTTTTAAGAAGTGGCATTTGTGGCTTGTTTTTATACCCAATAAACTTTTTCTGAACACAAGGGCTGAGCACCTCCAGTGGCTTCGAAAATGATCCTGAAACCCACTCTGTGAAAGCCACTCTGGCCACAAAAGTAATTAACTGGAGGGATTAGAAAATAACACAATGCACAAAAATTTCATTTGCTTCTTTCTTTGCGTTCCTTGAATACAAAAGAACGATCTACTTCCAAGCTCCTCTAGCGTTATTACACATCCTCCTCCGTCTGCTATAAAGAAGCAAGGACTTCGGATGAATTGTAGTGCTAGATTTTTAATAAAATAAATATTAGGAGGAAACATTAATGTATTAATTAAATAAACCTTCAACTGCTTCCCTTCCCGTTATTTTTTTTTTAAGACACTTTGCATCCACACTCCCATGGCTGAGTTTCAAATACTCGCCCTGTAAAAGTCAGTCGAGATCGGCAGACTGAACGGACGTTTGTTTTCTGGGACAATTCAGTGACACGGGGACCACCTACAAACCTCACAAGGTGAGAGCGGAACTAAATGGTTGTGGAGATGACAGGAGATTCCTGAAAACACTCACACTGAAATAATGGTCAGAGAACCAAACACCAGCCACAAGTTTCTGATCTAGATCTGACTGCCAGGGCACCACTGACCCCCATCCCTCAGCACCACATCTCCATGCCTTGGAAACCCCTCCAGGGATCCTGGGGACACCAGCCCTGCCCTGGGCAGCCTGGGCCAGGCCTGGACAACCCTGCAGGGCAACAAATTGTTCCCCAGCTCCAACTTAAACCTCCCCTGGGGCAACTTGAGGCCGGTTCCTCTTGTCCTGATGCTTGTTACTCGCTGCCTCGGGTACCATACGGCACCAGGGGCTGAGGTCCGTTGCTCTTCTTACTCCTCCCACACATCCCATCCAAACTCTGCCATTTGATGGGTTTGCAACAGAAGGCAACGTGTACGGGCTTCGGAAAAGTCTGAGATCCAGATGTTAACTGTGTCTGGGCTAAGAGCAACACAGCAGTTCATTGACGGCTTTTCTCTCTACAGTTGGGTAGTGGCAGCCTGTGATTATTTTAACTGACTAATGTGCCTGGAAACCCTCTCATTTTAGTGAAGAGCCTCGTGTAAGCAAATGAGCTTGGAAAAACAGAGAGACATGTGTGGGATGTTTCTGCACCCTCCAAACAATGCAGAGGTGGAAGGAGACAGGAGAAGCCAGGAGGGGACATTAGGGAAGGATTAGTGCTCCTCTGAACAGCAAACAAAATTAAAATGGAAACAGAGAAGGAGGTTGAAAAGTCAGCTGCTAAATGCTCTGCAAGTAAATGTTGTTAAATATTTAAATTTCACAATCAAGCACATTTTTGTTTATTAAAACAAAAAAAAAAAAAGAAAAAAAAAGTGAGAGAAAGAAAGAGAAATGCCCAGGAGGGCTCCGTGGTTGAGTCATTAAGCAGGGTAATGACATTTCCACCTCCCTCCTCCCTTCTTCAAACAATTATAAGTGAATTATGTACAATGGAGGAATTTCAATTGCTCCTCTGGAGTTGGGTAGGTATGTGACGGACTGATCTCCCTCTCCCAGCTCCAGCCAGGCACCATTTCATCCCCCCAGCACCAGCAGCAGCTTAAACCCAGGGCACCGAGCTCAGGCCTTGTAAAATGATGGAGTTTCACAGGGACAAGAAAAAGCTGCTTGTCCCCATTCAGATTTGCAAGGGTTCGGTTTTTAAGATACACGTTCAATCTGATCCCATTAAACCTTGTAGCTTATTCCAATTTATTTAAGAGATGAACTAAAATAAGTCGCTCTGCAAGAAATTGTGTCCGTTTGGGGCGAGATTGTGATTTAATGTAAGGAGTTTGATGTTAGGAAATTGAACGTATCGACACCTGAGTATCAGTCTGGGTGGTGGGAGCTGATGGAAGAAGCACCTTCCAGGAGGGATTTCTGCTCTTTCCACAATTGTTGTTCAGCTAGCTGAGAATCAAGTTGCAAATGCATACAAAAGTGAGTCATGAACCAGGCTGAAACATCTTATTTCAATATTTTCAATTAAAACAAAATGCCTGGGGCTGACCTGAAATTTGTTTTCTCTTTTTAGTCTCTCACCACCTCCCAGCGGGGATTTCAGTGGAGCTGATAGGACGGAGGAGACCGGCATCGTCGGGGATTATGTTGGTTGTTTTCTTCACATAGCTTGATTGTTAATTTGAAATGTTTATTCTGAGGTGCTAGAAAAGGCTCCTGATTTTTAGCATTCAGCAGTTTCCACAAACACCAAGCCACGTTCAAGCCTCTCAAAGCAGATGCTCAACCCCAAAGACTGCATATTAAGCAGATCTCCTCCATCACCATCACCTTGGCCTTCACCCACCACAGCTGTTCAAAAGAGTTGTGCCTTCTCCCAACGCCACCAAAGGCACGAGCAGCACTGACATAAGCAAACACTTAAATGAAATTGCTCATAAACAGTGAATTCCTCAGCCCAGACTCCATTCAAGTCATCATTTAAATACAAATTTCCAAACCTGTCTCCTGCCAAAAAATATAAAGGCATTGAAGCAGTCCTGAGATGGATTTACAATAAAGCCTTTTTCACTCACTCCAATGAGGCTGCAAAGGAGATAAAACTCTCAGAAAACACGTCGGATTTCTCTCCCATCCTGATATTAACAAAGATCTGAATCAAAGGAGGGAGAAAGAGTGGGAAAGTGATTTCTGCTTTGAAGCTTGTAACATTTAGGGCTAGATCAGATAAAGGGCTAGATCAGAAAGGGGATGGACTTTCACGTCTCCATTCGACCTAAGTGCTGCTTGAATCCTAGAAGTGCCCAAGATCTGAATCACACTGTTTGACGTTAAAATATTTCAAACATGGATTTATGGTGGAAAGTTTGGCTTTAGACTCTCCACTGGCCTCCGGCTGCAGTCTTAGGTGCTTGGGTGCTCACTCTGCAAACCCCTCTTTTCCTCAGAACAGGACTATGGGGACAAGCTCCCTGCGGATGCTCTCCTCTAGGGAAACCAAACCAGCTTCAGCCTGAGCAGGAGTTCAAGAGCAAATCTTTGGGATCTGTTCCTTGTACCATCCCTCTCTGTCTAGCTCTTCTGCTGCAGATAGCTGCTTGGGGTGAGCTGACTTGCGATGGCTCCAGATGGAGGGGTGTGCATTCCAAGCTCCTGCTGAAATGGATCCGGGAATCCATAGCTGCTTTTTTAGTAATAAAGCTCTTCCTAAAGCAGGTTTGTGCCATGAGACAAGCACTGGGAGCTTGACTAGGATTTGGGAAGGGGCTCAGGTGCCCTCGGACATCCCTGAGATTGCCGAGGTTACCCAGGGAGCAGGATGACCCAAGGTTTGGAGCTCCTACATCTCTGGTCCAGGCTCTGCACAACCAGCTCATTCAGCAGACTCACCTCTGTCTCTCCAGTTTCCTCAAACTCCCGAGGGAAATAATTTGATGAGCAAAACTGCAAAGAGCAGCCTGATGCCCCAGAGGGAGAACAGCTGGCCGGGCTGTGCACGCATTTCCTCGTAGCGTAGGAAACGCTTCTTTTCTCTCTGGCTACACTTCGGGATGGTTTTGTGCATTAACATTATTGTTATTATTATTTGTGTGTGAGGCAGAAAAATGTAATCTACAGAATAACAGGCTGCATTTAATAACATTTTCCAAGCTAGGCTGGTAACATTATTTTGTTCTGAGCGACGGTTGAGCAGTACAGAGGAACCACTTGGTTCCCCCGCTCACCAACGCAGAATAAAACCAGGGCGTTTTGCAGGGATCTGGTGGTGCACGAACCAATTTGTTCCAACCTTTTGAACATGTCTCCCACGGGCAATATTTTATTTTCCACAAGGAAAGCAACTTTCCTCTTTGGAGATGAGCAGGCCACCGACGTAACAGAGCTCCCCTGCTTACGACAAGAGAGAACTGCCCGGAGGGGTTGCACGGGATCAATAATGTACCGACCCGGGGGGAGTCCAACCCACGGATGCTGTGACGCAGAAGATGTTGCACGCACAGAGAGAGGGATGTGGAAGCAAATCTTCACGCTTGAGGACAGAGGAGAGCTTCAGTTTGTCACTGAACGGATTTATTCTTGTTCAAATAAAATACTTCCCTTTTTTTTCTGGTGAGATTTCACCTCTCTTTGCTGTCGTTCATTTAGGTCAAGCGGGAAAGGTGAGTGCAAAGGTCGCTGGCGCAACCCTTTTGATGCTTTGTGGGACTTAAGACATTTGCTGTCCCTTCACCGGTCCTCCCACTGGTGTTTTCCATTGAACTCTCCTAAATCCACCCGTTTTCTCCGACCAGGCTGAAGCATCTGGGGGAAGAAGCCATCTCAGCTGCTGTGGCTGGTGGGCTCAGAGCCAGGGTAGTGCCTGTGATCTCAGCACTCCTCGGTGTTATGACAAAGCCTCCTTTGTTAGCGTTTTCTTCAGGGGAAGCGGCTAAAAGAACTCTAATATTGCATGCCATAGGGGAAAGTTTAGAAACACAGAATAATTAGGGATAGAAAAAAGCTCTCTGGCTTTCTTTACGTTAGGGATTTGCCACACTTAGTTTCTCCTGAGCCACAGAAATTTACTTCCTGGAACTGAGTGAATGGTAGAAACAATTTTCCACAATAAGGCACCCGCTTAACACCCCAGGGTTCATAAACAACAATTCTTACATGATAAACCTATTTCCAGGGTCTGCAAACTCCTCCCTCCAGCTGGCAGAGCCCCGATTTTCCATTTTGTGATTGAGATCCTCACTAAGTTCCTCGGTGCTTTTCATGTGTTAACGAGCTTTTCAGTGAAAATGCAGGAATATGGAAGGCAGGAATAGGGGACTTCTGTAAAATAATCTCATAGCTACCCAGAAAGGGGTGCTTGGGCTACTGGGACCTGGTCTCAGCCTTGCATTGAGCCCTTTCCCTTTGAGCCCAGGCATCAGGATTGCAAACCTTAACGGTCAGGCACTATGGGAGATGTAGTTCCCCAGGAGCAAGGACCAGTGGGCTGCTGGGAAAGGTGGGTGGGTATATAAGGGGATGCAGGGGGGGCAGGAGGAGCTTTGCAGGTAGTGTTTTGTCTCTGAGGTGGCTGGTTGTCAGCTGGCCCGCTGTGTGGAGCTGAAGGGATTTCATCCTGAGGGCCTTGGAGAAGCAGGAGCTGTTCTTGTCTGGTGGCTTTGCCTCTTAAACTGGGAGGAGAGCGTGAAGAGGATGAAAGATGCCTGAAGGGAGAGCCAGGTTGGTGCAGCACCTCTCTGGACCAGAGGGGAAGGTGCAACATGGATGGGGTGGTGAAGAGGTGCTTGTAAAAGCTGTCCCTGAATGGGAGGTCTGGCTCTGCAGCATCCCCAGGTGGCTCTGATCTGGGGCTGGGGGAGGTTTCCTCCCTCCTTCAGCAACAAGGAAGGGTTTGGTGAAAGTCAGGGGAGAGGAGAGGGCCTCCAGCAAGGGGTAGTAATGGTATGAGCACAGGCTCAGACATGAAGGCTTTCTGCTTACCCACTGTCCCCAAACCTCTGCCAAGAAAGCTGAGGAGTCTTCTGTGTCTGGGATGCTTCAGATCTTGCCCTCTGATGAGAGAATTTGGGTGGCTTTGTGCAGTGGGCTTCCCATATGAAATGGGTCACTACAAATCCTTTGTCTATTCCCATCCAAAATATTCTAGAATGAGGATCTTGAGAGAGGGTGGAGTTTGGCCATTCTCAGACCTGCCTCTGGTGCTTTGAGCTTCAGCTGGGCTGGAGCAGGCACTGTGGAGACCCACAGTTGTGGTGGCTAGGGGGGATGAGCCCCATGATGTTCAGCTTTCAGCTATGGTATCTCAGCAAGCCTGAGAGACTCGGGGTTTCCCCAAACCCAGGTAAATCCTGCCTGTCAGGCATTCACACCTAACCTCTCCTGTGCATAGAGCATCCATCTCTGGGCTGGGATTCTTCAGAAAACCCTCCTGTGTTCATGCTTGCCTCTATTTTTCTGCTCATTACCATAAAAATGAGTGTTTCTTGTAACCTTTGGGAGATGAGGGTGAGCTGCAGCATCTGGCTGCTCTGTGCTATGTGTCCAGGGAGGCTGTGGGTTGTGGCTGAGAGGAAGGTGACCAAGCAAGGAGAAGCAGGAGCTCATCTTGCTTGCAGTAAACACACTACATGTCTCTCCAGGGCATGTTTCTGTCTCAGTGCCTTTGAAAACCGAGTCCCTTTACAAACAGACCCTGCTCACTTCACTCAGAGTGTGTTTTCCTGACTTCACAAACGCAAGGAGCTTAAATTTTTAAGTATTTGTGGCCAGTTTTCTTCCCATCTGCCAGCTCACATGGAGCCAGATGTAACTGGGCTCAAAGAGATTGGAGTGTATTTTCCTGTTTGGTGTTTGAAAAATGGTTTTGTTCGGGTCACTGATGGCTCTTTGAACAGAGTCAACATTTGATGGTGGTTAGTGCTGCGAAAACATGCGCTGGGTTGTAGTTGTGAGAAGTAAACTTGTACCAAGTGTGCAAACTATCAGCGCATGAACTGTCTGCTGCAGGTGTATTTGGGTAATGGGTCTAAAAGGTAAATGGCAGAAGTAGAAAAACAGGAGTCTCCTGTGACTTGAGCTGCTTTGGCTCTTTTATTTCAAATACTGAGGGCCAGCTGCAGTTGCCTGCACAGCAGGATTTTGGTTGGCTGGCTCCAGCTCTTGCAGAGGACCCTGTGCTCTCTGCCCAATGGCGCCAGAGCTGGGGCACAGCTCCAGAACACACCATAAGGTGAACGTGAAAGCAGCAGGTTTCCATTATCAAGCTGTTACGCTGACAGTGGTTTACCAAGCTTCATAACTCCCCCAGGATGATGTTCTGGCACCGTGCTTTTGGGGCTTGGGGTACCAGAGGAGTTCAGTGCTCCTGCTGATGGAGTTCGTGCACCTCTAATGCCTTTCCCAGCTTCTCATGGAACCCCAACCATCTTGAGGCAGCTGTGTCAAAACCCTCCCAGACTCTGAGAGCTGGTTGTGACCATGCCTGTCCACAAACAGCAGAACAAGCTGCCATCCTGGTGCTCCTTCCCTTACCATGCTGGCTTGGGAAAGCCCTTCTGGCTGTTGCACAAAGACTCAGCAGTGTTTGCAAATACGATGCTGTTTCTTCCTTTAAATGTGGAACTTGTCTCCTGAGAAGGTACCCAGCTAGAGCCTGAATGCCTCTCCTGTAGTATGTTAGGCAGGTTGTCCTTGTCTCATCTTTGGACCCTTTAAAGACGGTCTAGATGCCTGTGTCTTTGTGATGCTTTCTAGTTTGGGAGCAGTATCCTGTAAGTAAAGCTTTCTGAACTGAGGATCTCAGACGTCCTTTAATTTTCCATTATTAAAACAATCTAGCAACCAACGAGCAATCGGTCTTCTCTCCTTACTGAACCATCTTGCTGTTTCAAGAGCCTGTCTCCCTCACAACCTCAGAAACAATTTGCTGCAGCTGAAGCTTAATGCTGCATTAAATGAGGTTTAAATGTAGAGAAAATGCTAAATGAAGTCTAATCCTTTCCTAGCATGTATAAATATTTTTAAGTAGCTGAGTATTTGTAGCAAATTGCTTCCCTGGAGACTTTCTCCTGGACCACATGCCCATATACACTTCAAAGGCTTCTAATATCAACTGAACATGAGAAGAAACAAACTGTGAGGTGACATTTAAACTTCACCTGCTGCTCCAGATCCCAAACCTGGTACATGCTCCCTGTTTGAGCCTTGCTGGCCTGTGATCTTGATCTGTATTGTGAAGGGCAGGACAAAGGGTGATGGCTTTAAATCGAAAGAGGTGGATTTAGACTAGATCAGAAATTAGATCAGTGATCACTCTGAGGGTGATGAGACTCTGGAAGGGGTTGCCCAGAGAAGCTGTGGAGCCTCATCCCTGGAAGTGTTTAAGACCAAGCTGGATGAAGCTCTGAGCAACCTGCTCTAGGGGGAGATGTCCCTGCCCATGGCAGCGAAGTTGGAACTAGATGATCTGTAAGATCCCTTCCAATTCAAGCCATGCTTTGAAAAAGGTTTTTTTGAAGCAATTCCTTGTAAACTACAATTTCATTACAAAAATATTTGCACTGAAGTAACTGGTAGCTCAGGTGGTGTTTTTGTTTGCAGCTTCTGGGAAGAGTTGTCAGTTTGTAGAAATGAGTGTTGCCTTCATGGGAGCCACGTGCAAGCTTTTAATTGACACACAGTGTAGCTGCAGTGCACGGAGAACCTTGAGTAAGAAAATAGCTCTAGACCACGTTTCTCCTGCCCATCCTGGTGGGATGTCCTAGTTTGTCCAGCTCATGGAAGGTGGCTGAGTGGGGCAAACCTCAGCTTCTGAGCTGGTTGTGTTCCTGGGGACATCCATCAGCCTTGTGGGGAGAACCGTGCCTGGAAGCACCAGTTTAGTCTCTGACTCCTTTCTCAAGCTGACCATGGACAAGGGAAAGGACATGAGGATTGTTGTCCAAGGTCAACAACTCTGTTACCAAGCCCCAGAGCTGTGTGGTCTGGAAAAGGCTTGCTTTGTAGAGGTGTGCCATGATTATAAGCTGATCTAACCACTAGCCTTGGTAGCTATTAATCTGTTAGACTGATACGTGGAAGGGGGGGGTTATTCGTTCTGGTTTAGTGTGTCTCAGACTACAAAGGAATCAGGAACGATTTGATAGCTGAGGCTTTTCTTGTCGCGAGAACAAAGGCTAAGTAGCTATCTCTTTCAGCAGCCCAGAGAGGCTTCTAGCCAAGACTGAGAGATTAAGAGAAACTACCTGGCAGGCAAGTTAGTTTTTAAAGGGGAAAAACCCTAGGCTTTTAAGCTCTTGAGACAAGAGAGCTGAACTGAACACCCAGGAAGCGGCGAGCAAAGTGGAGGGGTTTAACGTGCTTTCCTGGTTGCAAGGGTAATGGAGCAGGAAAGAATTAGCAAAACCTCTTTGTTTTGCTCTCTGGACTTTTTTTTTAGCCCGTGAAGTAAATGTTGTGTAGCATATTCCAGAGGCATGTTCTAATTGCTCTCCATCATTGCTGGCTTCCTTGCTCTCTCAGCTATTTTGGCTGCAGTGAGGAGTTTACCTCTCTAAGTGACCTCAAAGGCTCCTCTGGCCCCACCTTTATCAGCACATAAATATTTTAGGCAGAAGTGAAGCACCAAGACCAGGCACCTTACAGCTGCAGGGATGGATATATGCTCAGAAGTGCCTGAGTAACTTTTCCATCAGCCTTGTTTGCTTTCATTTGGCTTTGGGTTGCGAAGCCACTTGGATGCTCTTGGAACCTCAGCAGCCAGCTCAGTAGTGTCCTTCACACAAGGTCAGCTCTGGAGTGAAAAATGTAGGTTGTTCAGCATGGTTGTAATGAAATAGTTTCTTCTGTGAGGTCTGAACTTCTGATCAGCCATGCCTTTGTTCCTGCATAGGTTGGAGGCTCCTTTTTTGGACATGTGGTTGCTAAGGGAGTTCCCTGGCTTTGCAGCACTGTCAGCCTCTGGAGACTTGGTGTCCAGCTTGGCTGGCCAAGCGAGAAAGCTGGTCTTTGCTCTAGAAATCCCCCTGTTCTCCCTCACCATGCTCACTTGGTTTCACGTGATGCTGAGGAACCACGATTAGCCGCTGTAAGGGCTTAAGACACTTCCAGTTGATTTCCCTCTTGTAGGAGAGCACGAGAAAACCACGGCAGTTGAAATCCAGCCAACAGTGTCCTGCTGTTCAGTCACCTTCCAGGATGCTTTCCCCCCTGCCTATGCTGTTCTGGCCATGCTCCCACTAGAGCAGAGAGCAGAGAAATGCTGCTGGGTGTTCCCTACCTGTGCTGCCTCTTGCTTTTGGGGTCAGAGAAAGAACCCAGCAGAGAAGTGCCCATGTTGCTAGTCAGTACTTGGGGCTTTTGTGCAGAGATGAGCTGATCTGACCAGGGATGGAGTGCAATCTTCTCCAACAGTAATCCACAGTTTGATTAAGCCCCTGAGAGGTGGGGTAGCCATTGCAACCCTGCCTCTGAAGAGCAGACCCTGATTGCTGCCCTGTGGAAGGGCTGCTGAGAGCAGCGCTTTGAGCGGAGGCGCAGGTGTCCCAAGAGCTGACACAAGCATAAACTCAGCGCTGCTCCAGCATCTGCATCATCTGCTCAGAGCTCTGGCCTGAGGCTGCTCAACCTCATCCTGGGGGCTGGGCATGGGGAGGGAATGTATCGCATCCCTGGGCTGGGCTGCCCTTTGAGGCTTTTGCTGCTGTTAATCCACGTGGCACTGTGGATGCTGCGGGACCATCCTTTGGCTTTTCTAGGACAGTCTTGATTTATGACAAAATACTTATTTGCTGTCCATTGGTGCCTTGGAGAACAAGCTGTGCTGACACTGTGGGTACCAATAACCTTCAATCAGGCTGTAATTGCTTTTTGCAGCTCTAAAGAACATAGGTTGGAACTTTTTGATTTAAAGTGTTATTGCTCGAGGGAAGCAGACTCCCCCCATCCTCCTGTGCTTTTGGGTCAGGAGAGGGTGAGGGCTTCAACCATGAGCTAAGCCACTACAAGGTATCTTCTGCCAGGTAAGACCTGAAAGAAACAGAACTCTCCTCCCTTCCTCTTCTGGAGAAACCAGGAGTCCTGCTAGACCTGGGGATTTGGGTGAGGGATACTACAGCCCACTCCTAAAGAGAAGGGGCCCCTCTTGCTGGTTCTGTGAAACCACTTTGCTCTTGACAAGGATTATTGCAAAGCTCTGGTTTCTGCTGCCTCCTCTGAGCTGACCAAAGGATTTGGTGGAGCTGTCTGGGCACCTCTTGTGTCTTGGTAAACAACATGACAGTTTTCCCCTGCTTCATTTGAAGAGAAAGAAAGAAATCATCTAGATGGCTAAATCTGGGGTTCACAAAGGGTCAAGTGAAGCCTGTAAGCTTCTCACTGGGTGGATATTTAGGAAATAATTTGACTCTCGGTATTGCGTGAGAATCTTCCAGGGTTTGTGCGGTCAGGGGTCTAAGCACAGTGAGTGCTGTGCAGGCTCCTTGCTCTTGTGGCCACCTAATTAGACTGTTCTACAAACTGCGTGTTCTTCAGAATCATTTGCCTTTTCTAAAATGGTTGGTCAGTTGGGGGAATGCTTATTAGGATTTAAAATAAAAAGCTACTAATTACGTCTTGCTCCAGGGCTGAGTGAGGAATGTAATCCTTTGTCTTTCCTCCGAAATGAAGAAGCCAAGCACTTGGCCTCCTGGCCTGTATCAAGGATGCATTTTGGCACCTAATAAAAGGGTCTTTTGGACACTGAAAGATCATGGAAATGGGGTAGAGAAGGTGGTGGTTCTGTTTTATCTTCTCATGAGGTGTATGTTTACTGTGAGCTCAGGAAGGTGCTGTTATTTTGAAAGGAGCAGTAGAAAAGTCACTTTTTTTCCTCATTCTGTTTGTTCTCTTTGGCCAAACTGCTTTTTCATGTTACTAAAAGCCAAGGAGAGCAGAGAACCTTTGAGCTGCTCCTTGTTGTTGCCTCCTGTTCTTGGTAGAGCTGTAGCTTAGATGGCTGCTAATCCCTGTTGGGAGCCTGTGGGCTAATGGTGCATTGTGATTTACAAGTGTTGAGCTCAAATCGGTGACTGGGCTTTGTGCTGGAGGAGTTCAGGTAGAGGTAGAGAATGGCAGTTGTGGAGAGGTGCACAGATGTCCTTTGGTGTCAGGTTCACGGGGCTGCTGTGCCACCTTATAGTTTGATGGACACGACTGCTGGATGCTTCTCCTGCTGCATGGAGAGCCCCCAATTCCCCATGAGGACCATCTTGTCCATGAGATGCTTCAGCACAAGTCAGGATCGGAGCATTGCTCATTAGCCCTGTGAAATAGGAGCAGTTGGGGAAACTTCAGCCAGATTGATGTCTTTATTTATGCTGAGTGAGATTTTTATGCCAGCCTGCTGAAGCAAATCACCATGATTAAATGTCAGAAGCTGATTTCTTGTAACCTTTGGTCAGAAAACTTTCCTGTCTAGAGGAGTATTTCAAGGTTGAAATACTCTTCAGTGCAATGTGTGAGTTTAAACCCTCTTGAAAGAAAATACCCTCAGAATTGGCTTTAAATACAAGACATACAATGTGCAAACAAGTGCATGTCTTCTGTCTGGGAAAAAACCTTCATCTCAAATGGTTAACTAAGTTCATTTGATGCTGAAAATCCTCCTTCCACCACCAAATGACATGGCTAAAAATTTCTCTGAAGTAAAAAAAAACCAACTTTGTGGTCATTTCTTGGTTGTTCTTGATGCCTGGAGCAGGTGCCTGGTTCTACAGGCTTCACCCTGCCCTGACTCACCAGTCAGCAGCTCAGAGTTCTGAAGGCTGCTGTAGACATAAGTTTTTCTGTGGTTTTGGTGGAGAAATTACAGGGACAAAGCCCTTTCCACACCACTACGTGGATGCAGATCTGTTGCCATCAAAGGTGCTGACTCACACTGGGCTGCGTGACTCTTTGAAGTGGCTGGTGGACCATTCATGATGCCTGGGTCACAGTTTGGGAGCCCTGTCTGCAGTGCCACCAGGCTTTGTTGGGAGCAATGAGATCACGCTGCCTTTAGGAGTTGTTGTAATCAATGAAAAGTGTCCCTGCCTGTCAACCCCGTCAGCCCATCCCCTGCTGAGCCACTTCAGAGAGGACTGATTTGTGAGCTGTTGCTTTGGATTGTTATTTCTTTCTCTGCCTTGTTTTTCACCTTAGGCATTAGAGATGTTCAGCCTTATCGCCTCCAACCTGGTGACTCTGTTCCTACAGGTACTGCTTCCCCTAACATTGTCCAAACGTTCTCTAAGTCAGCCAAAAATCTCCTTTGCCATTTAACTTTCTGGGATTGACTGCTAATAGGTTACAATTTCTTGATAACTGGAAATCATAAATCTACCACCTCTCCTCCTCTCTGCAGTCTTCCAGGAATCAAAAGCTGTATCCTCAGCTACCATAAATCTGCACATCTCCATGAGCTCCAAGAAGAGAGAGGAAACAGCTCAGTTCCTTACCTGTTCTCAGGGTCTAAGCAACAAAAAGACTCAAAGACTGTCTGTGCATTGCAGGTAACACTTAAAAAAAATAGCTTTTCTAGTCTCTCCAGGAGATAAATACCTCGGAAGGAGGCACAAAAGCATTGCCACCCTCTAACAAATTACAAAGCCGTGACAGAAGTTGTCTAATGGGGACATCTTATTCATAGGATTGATGACACATCTGAAGCAAGTTGTCTTACGTGCAAAGAGCTGTCTCAACGGAAGATCTAGTGTGTGGCTGGAACAGGCCCCTCAAATCTGTCATGGCTGAGTTCCAGGCAGTATTTGTTTCAGCTTGTCTCCCATTTTTGGCCTATTGGTGATGGGTGATCAATATCGAAAGCTTATTGCTTGAGAACAAGCATAGATCAGATGGTGTCAGGTTGTTTCCAGGAGCGAGAATTGAACAGGGAAGAAAAGATGGTGGAAAAGCAATGATAAAATGTCATGAGGAACATCTCAGAGGATGTGCTGCCTGTCAGCGTGTCTTTGGGCACCTGTACGTGCAAACCTGCCTCAGCCTCCCTCTTTCTGCAGAAAATGAGGCTGCACTGACAATTCCCAAGGCACTGCAGGGCTGGGGTGTTCCCAAGGTGCCTTCCTGCCAAGGTTGGCCACGAAAATCCGAGGGGACCTCCTCATCAGTCTGTGAAGGTTTAACTCGTTCAGCTGAGCGACCTCGGTTAGTCTGCAGGATTAATCACGGAATTTAACCAGAAGCAAAACAAGCCAGGAAGACTATTAAGCTATTGATTTTGTTGCTGTTGGGAAGGAACCTGCAGTTGGGCTGTGCTAATAAAGCTACATGAGCTGTTCAATCGCTGTCAGTAATTTGGGTTTAGGCAGGAGCTCGATGTTTTCTATTATTCAAGTCAACTTGGGTTTGGAGCATTTCCTTACGAGACATGAAAACAAGGGAGTTTATCTGTTTGTTGGCCCTGGAGTTGTGTGTGGATATCGGGAATCACCAGGATGGCACATGAGCAAGCACAAGTAGCTGCTGAGATATTGGGAAGCCAGCACAAACCCGGCATCACACAATCACTCACTAATGATGATTCTGGTCCTCCCACCATCTCCCCATTTCCAGGTGGCTCTGCTTGGACAATTGCAGAGTCTGACAAGCTCCAAATCTTGCGTGACTGTCGAGGTGAGGGCTTGTCAGGTTGTCTCTGAAGAGCAGCCGGAGAGGCACCAAATGGCTACAGCCTTGATGTGGAGTCTGAGTGGCATTGCTGCAGGAGAAGGCAGAGAGAAGAGCACGGATCCTGACTGAGGAGGAAGGGCAGGTGCAAGACCCTTTGAGATTCTGGGAGTTCCTTGCTCCTAAATCTACCTGCACTTAATTCCTTGGGACTGGAGGATAGGAACAAAGCTATTGGAATGTGCAGTCCCTGGGCAACACTGAGACCCTCTACACTGAATAAGCAGTCCTGTGGACAGAGGACGGCCTGATTTCCATCAAAAGAGCTGAAGGGATGGAGGATTTATCAGGTGTTTGAGGCAAAAAGGCCTTATTTTCTGTTTTATCACCCAGCCAGCTTTTCTTGTTGAGCAAGTCACTGAATCTCCTGGAACCTCAGTTGTTAATAACTTTGAAGAACCATCACTCTCCCCTCCTAGAAGGTTGTACCATGTACTGACTGTCAAAAGTCTCATGGGGCAGGGCCTTTCTCTATCCAAGGTGGTGCTTTTGTTAGTGTGAAAATGCATCATAAAAACACACTGACTTTACACTGAAATGCAACTTTTTAATAGCTGAGCTCTACATTTGAGCCTCATAAGGTCTTCTCGTACGTATTCTGATGGCTATAAGAGCTAGAACATCTGCTACTGAATCAAGACTTTTGATGGGAAACCTTAGTGTGGGGCTTTGTTCCAAACAGGGCTAAAGGGGGTTCCTTTTAACAGTACCCTGGGTTTCCTCTGGAGTGGAAACTCTGATGTTCAACTAGCACTGATGAATAAGTTACTGGAAGTTCAGCACAGCAGGTTGCTTTTTTTTCCCCAGTGTTCATATGGGTATTATACACAGAATTGTAAAGTAAATCCCTTGACTGCTCAAACTAAATGTGCTCCAATTTCGTTGGCATTTGGCCTAATATTTCAGAGAGGAAAGTGTCACTGCTGACCTACATAGGATTTGCTTCGAAGAGGTTCTGGGGTGAAAACCTGCCTCCATCAAAATCTAGAGGCAGACCTTGCATGGATTAGAGTAGCTTTAGCTCCAGGTTTTCAATGTAACTCTCTGCCAATTAGCACTAATAGGCTTCCAGGATGGTGCAGTCAGTAATGAAGGGTGAGCCTCCAAGTTTCAGAAGGTCTGTTTTTAATGAGCCCCTCGAAACTCGGATGTGTTGTGGAACACCTTGTGTCTGGGCTGGGACTGTGATGGGAGCAGGTTTTAGGCTGAATTTTCCTGTTGGAGCCAGAAAAATCCTGGGAGCAGATGCTGCCTTTCAGCTTTTCCAGCTGAAGGCAGAATTTCAAACTATGAAAGGTGGAGAAAAAGACGTGGGATTAATCAGAGAATCAAACACGGGGAGAAGCAAGGACAAATTGCTCTAATCCTTCTGAGCAAGCATGGGAAGAAGCATTCACTCATTTATCTTTGTATAGTACAAATATGCCTTTCTCTAGAAGATTTGTTTAGGACAAATGATGTCATTTCATACCTTTGATATGAGGCTTTGTTTCAAAAACTAGTTGGCCATTTTGTTCATAGATATGGGAACCAGGACATTTCAGCCTTTACCAGGCTGAGCAGAGGGCTCAAATATCCCTGTACATCTGTTCCTGTAACACCAGGACAACTTACCCCATGCCAGAGCAGTAAGAAAATGAACTCTTAGGTCCAGGAGTGGTTTTGAGATGTGACTTGTGGGGCAAGAAAACTTTGGGAGTACATGGTGTCTCTTTTGTCTTATTAGTCTAAGGCTATGAAGTTGCATTTTGGTGAAGGAAAAAATATCTTCCTCTGCCTGAAAGTCAGCTCTTCAGGTCTGGGCATGATGTCAGGTGGCGAAAGAACTGAGAAGACAAGGGCTTTTTGTGACTTAAAACACAAATAAACAAAACAACCCAAACTTTTTTTGGGCACAATTAAAAGGAAGAAGCGAGGAGGTAAAGGGGCAAAGATAGAGCAGACCTTCCTTCACCAGAAATGCTTGAAACTGCCAATTTGCATCTGTACAACCCTGCTGATGTCTTAAAGCTGGTGGCATTGGCACCCCTCCTGCTGCTCAGAGGAATGAAATCTCAAAACTCCCAGAGCAAGCTGCTTCACAGAGCAGCAGGGACATGAAAGATGGAAAGGAAGTAAAAATGAGGCTGGCTTGGGAAGGAAAGTGTGGTGGTTCCTCTCCAGATGTGACAGAAAGGGGCCAGGCACACACCACTGCATTTAACCCCTCTCATCGGCTGGAACATCATGTATTTCTCTGAAATGTGCTGCATTTCTCTTTTTTTTTTAACTTACCCCATGAATAACACTGACCAATTTAAAAGGTGACATTCTAATGAAAGGCTATTAAATCCTGCCACTTCCTCTGTAGAGCAGGAATAGGTCAAGATAGACATGACTGTGGAGACGGAAAGAAGGCTCTGAATATGATGATTTATTAAGCATTTCACCCTCAGTATGTTTAATATGTATGAAGCTTCTGTCACTGTCCTACTAACGCTCCCTGAGCCTTAAAACAGAGCAAAATATGGCCCAGGCAATGCCACCTGCCTGGGAGGTTTCTCTGGCTGTTGCAATGCCAGAAACAAAACGGTTGGGGAGCAGCCCAGGTAGCCCCAAACCCATGGCCAGGATTTCTACCTGGTCCAGGGTGATGTCTTCTCATCTGTGGGGCCGATGCTGCATCTCCTCCGTTCTGTGCTGGTGTCACCTGAAACAAACAGTTGATTTGGCCAAGAACTGGAGCCCTTCCACATGCAGGCACCACACTGTGTAGCAGAAGGGAATCACAGAATCCTTCAGGTTGAAAAAGACCTTTAAGCTTCTCGAGACCAACCATTAACCTGACTCAACCAAATCTGCTCCCGAAGCACTTCAGCTCCACAACTCTTCAACATGTTCAGTGATGGTGATTAAACTACTTCCCTGGGCAGCCTGTTCCAGTACTTGAACAGAAGGGGCAGCCTTGCAGGTCTCTCACCCTATTTCTTAAGGTCACAAATCAATTTTGTCTCATTTGACCCACTCTTGCACCCACTGTTCTGAGAGCTGGACAAGCACCTCGCTCCACTTATCTGTGGAACAGATTTATTTTTTTTCTTGCTGCTAGCATAAGGTTCTGCAGATATTTCCTTGTAGCCCTGAAGAAAAGATAATGCAGGCCAGTAGAGGAGGCAGACAAATTTGCTGGCCAACAAAGATAAATTTAAATTACGCTTGACTGGCCATCCTGCCATAAGAAGAATTCTTCCCTGAATCCAGCCTTGCAGATTATCTGGAATAAACACGAACTTGCCCAGGGCTGGCAACCCAGCCAAAGAGGGTTTGTGACCCCATTTCAGGTTGAAGAGCCTAGTTTGAGAAATGCTGAGCTTTCTGGAAAAGTAACAACCTTGCTTCTAGTGGTCTGGTCTGAAGTGGGACTGTGCTTAGGAAGAGGGAGACGGAGCTTTCTCAACAATTATACATGCAAAGTTTGGCTGAGTGAAGGCAACTGCCTCCATCACCTGCACATATTCCAGGTGTACTGCAAGGGAGAGGGAAATATTGTACTTTTGGTGGCTGTGATGGATTTCCAGCAGTCCTGGGGATTTGGATGTGCTCTGTTTTGTTTTTTTCTGTTTTGTTCTGGTCTTCTTTCCTGCTTGCAAAAGTGCTTCAGGAAGATGTTGAGACAGTATTTATTTATTCCAGTGGTGCCAGATCTTCACTGTCTCTGTGGGTCCTGCTCCATAATCTACCAAACATTCCAAGAAGGTGACTGTGGGGAGCTGGAGGGAGGGAGCCCATTCAGTTGCACAGTCCCCTTAATTTTTTTTTCTTTTTTATGACTGTGAAATAAGTGGAGTAGAAAATGCTGGAAAACAGCTGTGCTTTTGAAATGCATCCTTCCACTCTATGGTGCAAGAAGAACCTGAAGGGAGAGCACAGGGAGTAAAACTCAGCCAGGGGCTGTTCCTCCTGTACATGAAAGGGTTGGAGCAAAGCACTGCAGGAGGAAGATGGGCTAGTTCTGAATTAAAGCAGCCAAAAAAAATTAGGTCCACCATAGAAAGATGCGTATTGGGGAGCTCCCATAGATAGCAGGAGGTCCTTTGGCTCTTATCTTCTGGATTTCTCTCTCCACTGCCTCTTACCTCATCTCTTTTGAACCTCTGGGTTTAGCTGGTGCTGGTGGTTGACTCTCTATTTACCTCCAGATAATCTCTTCAATGTGGTTTTTATTCAGCTGAAGTTTTTAAATAGACGTGGCTGAATTATTCATAGTGCATAAATTAGCTGATGGACACTCTTTTTGTGACTGTTCATTACAGATTTTTTTTTTTAGTTTTTTTCAGGTGGGACATTCAGTGCTTAGAAGTTGCAGCAAAATTTGATGGCAGTTTCCAGCAATTTTATCACGTGCATGTCTTGCTGTGTGGTGGTTTTTTTATAATATTCAGAGTTCTCTTAGAAACTTATTTCCCGGAAAATATCACCATTGTCCCCCTCATCACTTCAATTTGCTTTCAAATTCTTTCTCCTCACTTTTCCTATGTTTGAGGACCTGAGGGCTATAACTCAGTCCTCAAGATGCTGGAAGTCAGCACAGCAGCACTTTCAGCCCCAGCTGCTCTTCTCCTCCCTCTGCAACAAATCTCTCACGTTAATTTTTCTGTTTCCTTTTGATTTTTTTAAATATTTTTTTTCCCCATCAAATTATCTTGTTGTTGCACTGCCCATACTTGTTAAAGGTCACAAAATAAATACTGTGCCACTGTCTCGGGTATCAAAGCTGCTCTCTAATAGCTTTTCATGTGTTTTCAGACCATTAAAACTGCCTCCTTGCTCTTTGCTTTTGTGATCAAAGCTTCATTCGTGCAGTAATCTCGTGCAGAATGTGCTTTATCTCTCCCAGCAACTACTGCCTCCTCCTGTGATGCTGCTCTTGGAGGATGTTCCATCTTCTTCAAATGCTTTTCCTCTTCTCCCTCCGTTCTGGCTCTGGTTGTGCAGTGCTCCGCTGCTGGGGAGGGAAATAATTAAGTTTTTTATAAGAGGGATGGGGAAAAATGGACCTTATTTGTTCTGTAATGGGGCTCCTGGTACCACCATAAGTAGTTCCTGATTGTTTGTCAGTAAGCCTGGCAAATGGAAAATTGTCTTATAAACTGTTTTTAGAGGCTGAAAGGTCATAAAAAGGGTTTAGCGCCATTGCAGGAGACGACTTTATTTCAACAGTGTCTTTAGTCTCTTTGTAGGCCTCTTTTATAGTGCTTTCTTCCCCTCTCATTGCTCTCTCCTCTTGGGTTGCTTTTTTGTTTGTTTCTTTTTCCTTATTCAATATTGATGTAGTTATACATATATCTATCTATCTACATATCTCAAGCAGAGATGGGCTGAGGAGGATGTTAGGCCAGGACAGGGCTCTGCTGTGAGGCTGCTGGGAACTGGGGTCTGTATGGAAAATGGAAACTCAGATTCCTGAGGTGATGTAGTTGGGGCAAGGATGCTTCTCATCAGTTTTTCTTGGACCATGTTTCTCAGAAATCCCGAAAGCTGTATGAAAGGAAGTGACATGGCAGAGACCCTTGTGGTGCTCACATGAGCCTGGAATATCCAAAAAAACCCTTCAGAGTTCACACAAACCTTGTTCTCGGCATCAAGCAGTGCTCCAGGGGGCAGGAAGCACAGGGGGGTCAGCTATGTGAAAATAATTCAGATTTGAAGTTGATCTTGGTATATTGCTAGCCTGGAAATGGTGGAATCTCTGCAGAGGGATCCTGAAGGGGCTGGATCTGACCAAAAAAAATAAAAAGAAGAGTCTGTTGGCAAAGTATTTTCACAGCTGTGTCATTTAGGAGTGGCTCATATAACCGAAGAATGGCAAACAGAGTACTCCCTATGAAAGAAGGAGAAGCAACGCCGGCAGCGACTGGCCTTTCACAGTCTGCAAAGCTTTAGACAAATTGTGAAGGAAAGAATAATGGGATGAAAATAGGACCGAGTCCAATCCAGATTTACAAAGGCACATTGAAGCCACTTGTCCTGATATTCTTTTTTTTTTGTTGGTAAGGGAACTGGTTTCCTCCACACAAAAAGTACATTTCTTCTTCAGCTGGCTTTTGGTTAAGTAATATTTCAGTGGATGAAGAGAAATGAATCATCTGTGTGAAAAGACAATGCTGGTACCTGAAGAACTAAGTATTAATAGGTGACAAAAAAAAAATCAACCTGGAAAACGGGTTCTTAGGAGTAAGAGAGGTTTTTGCTGAGGCTGAAGACTCTGTTGGTGATCAGCGTGAATAGAGCTGAGGGATGCAGTGGTCACAGCGAAGGCAGGAGCAGCAGCGTGGGACTGTGTGGCCCGGGAGGTCCCTCCATCCCCCCAGGTACCACTAGTGGGATGTCAGAGCCAAAAGGGTTGGTGAGGGAGGATTAACAAGGTCAGACAAAGCAAAACTTGCTGGAATTGGACAGATTTTTCAAGCCAATCAAATCTAAAGGCTCAAATATTCGTAGAGCAAAGCTAAGGCTGTGAATGTGACTGAAATGACCCTGGTGAAGACTAGAAGTCCTTGCTGCAGGTGAGGTGCAGTCTTCCACCAGCTCTGTCTGTACACTCCCATGGGTATTTTCATCCAATTGATGCTTTGCATCAACAAATCTGAGATACCTGCTGTGACACTGCTGAACTTGGGCATCACCTGAGAGGTGCTAGGATAAATCACATAAATATCTACTCCACCCTCCTTTATTTCAGGGATGTGGTTATATCAGAAGGGTGCTCCTTGGAGCCAAAGTCTGCTGGATGTTCAGTTGTGGAGCATCCCACAGAAGTGCTGGGATGCAAGGGCTCCTGCAGGAACCAGCCTGGTCCAAGGAGCGTCAAAAAAGGCATCATCTCATTACCTGCTACTGTGCAATGTGTGGAAGGAAATTCCCTTTTCTATTGCTACTGCTTTAGTTTCACAACTCCTTATCGTGTCTAATTATTTTCCTACTGCTTGAAGGAAAGACCCAAGTCCCATCTGCCCTTCACTGCAGGATTTGCCGGAGCTCCTGGAAAATGAGGCTGCCAGCAGAGGGCACACAATATATGAATATGTAGATCCTAAATAGGTCCTGATAGGAACTGCCTCCTAAATCTTGCCAGCACATCCCGAGCTCCTTTGCTTGAAAGGAGAAACACAGGGAGGGAGTTGAAGTGACTTGCCCGAAGTTGGAAGCGCAGGGAGCAGAATGCACGTCCTGCATGGAAAACCCTGAATTCACTTCCTTGTCACAAGTGGGCTTTGATTTGGTTTCATTTCCTTCCCCCAGGCTCCGTTTTGGGGCTTTGGGGCTGCTTTTTGGGTGTCTCCTTTTGCCTGAGTGAAGGAGACTGAGGACCCACGGTGAGGTCTTTAAAGTTTAAATTTTCTGTGGCCAGTAAGAATTTTTTTGGGGTACTCATCCCTGAACTGTCAGGGTGGAGAGATGGAGATGAAGGTGTCCTTGCTGCAGCCTTCCTGCTCCTAGTTGCAACCCTATTGCAGCGGACACAAGCACAAGCGTGGCAGGTTGAGCAGGAGGATCTGCTGACCTTCATTCTCTGCCAGGATCTGAGGGTCGTCGGCCAGGCGCTGTCTCGCAGTGTGACTCTTCAGCCCTCTCTGTAACACTAGGGTGCGGTGCTTACCCTGGTACCCACGATCTGGATGCTTAACCCTTCTACAGCGTTGGTGTCTTCATGTCCTCCATTAACACAAACACCAAATTGGGGGGGGGTTTTTGCCCTTAGAGGTGAAGGTGTCTCTGAAGCACGTGTGTTTGCCATCTCATACCTCCAATCAAAAGCAGTTTAGTGCCCTTCAACCTTCGTGAATGGAAATCTCCCCCATCTCCTTGCAGGTCCTTAGGGCTTCCAGATGCCAAGCTGTCAACCGCAAGTGCTGCTGGAAAATGCTTAGCAAGTTGTAGTCTGTTGGCATCAGTCAGTCACCAAAGATAACCAGCTTGTTTTCTTGCTCTTCTCTTTAATATTCCCTCCCAGCAAAGCTCTGGAGACGTCATTAGGAGCAGTGAGCTCTTTCGAGCCGGGCTAACAACTGCTGAGCAGGTCGTTCCTGCGTAAATAATTTGCTTCTCAGTGCCATGAGCTGAGGGCAGCAAGTTCTGCCTCAGCATCAGCGGCTCAGCAGTGGAGAAGGTGATGTCTCTAAGCACGTGGAAATGGTGCTGCTCCTTTCTCACAGGTGGTTTCTGGAGGGGGAGCAGCAAGTGGGTGGATTTAGTAGCGACTTCAAAAAGTCTTGCGCCGTTCCCGGGGCTGGATGTGCGAAAGGAGTGGTGAGAGGAGTGGGAGGGAATAAGCTCTGCCAGATATGGAGCCTCAAAGCAACAACAAATGAAGCTGTGATGGGCTCTGTGCCCTGTGCTCCACCTCTGTGGTTCAATAAGGGAAGTTGTGTGCAATGAAGGGACTGTGCTGGGCCAGAAATTGCTCGTGTGGCAGCTTTCAGTGCAATAATCGGGCCTTGTTACTAATATCCTTTTGTTTATTTGTCCGCTCAGAATTTCTCAGCAGAGTCTGGTTTTCCTTCTCTTCCCACTACAACCCCTCTCCCAGGTCCTCTGGATTATTACAAAGAGCCATCCCATTAAAAAATTTCAGAAAATAACCCTGAAAATTGTACCTCAGCCTTAAAATGAGGGGCTGAAGGTGTCTCTGGGATGTCCTTATACTTGCCATCTGAAAATAAGAATTCTAATTAGCTCCCATGCCTGCCCTTGGGGTCCAGCCAGATAAATCCTAATGAACAGCAGCTGATTAAAATATAGCCTTGTGAGTTATTTAAAACAATAACTGTGCTCCACTCCAAGGGAGCAGGTAATGACATCACTGGGTCACCGGTGGATCCCCTTGTAATGAAAAAGGAGGGAGGCTGGAGGAGCAGAGCTCTGATGTGTTCCATGGGGCTCTGGGGGATGTGAAACGTCGACTTGTAGACCGGTGAGGAAGCCTGACCTAATAGGAATGCCTCTGTCAGATCTTTGAGGCTTTTGGTGGTTGGTTACCAAGTGATGGGACTCCTTAAAACAGCGGCGAGGATGAGGTAACTTGGGTTGGAACTCAGATTGGCAACTCAGTTTAAAAACTGGATAGAGCCAGGATGTACCCAAGGGCTGAGGGACAATAAAATGTTGTAACTTGCATGATGGGAATGGAAAAGAAGTTATTGATTAAAGCTGGATAAAGAGGTGGCTTCATTCTTGTGCCGGCAGCAAATGGGAATGCAACACACGTTTCAGCTGCTTTGCAAATGACCTTTTCTTCCCCCTCACAAAATATGTGTTGCACCTCTTGTCCTAGAAAGCAAACCTTTGGAATTGTGTCTTTTTTTTTCCAGCAAAGTGGATTTCCTTTAACAGGAGAGATTTTTAATGGTAAAACTCTCATCTGCTTTTGTTACAGCTCTTTCTGCCTCCTTGGAGGAAGGCTGAAGCAGATTCAGGTGATACCAACCATAAGATGGACCGAAAGGTGATCAGAAATCCCTGGTTGCCCTTGAGTAGAGCTGCCCAGAGACCCCAACCTGCTGCAAGCACCTCTCAGACAGTTCACAGACTGGGATGCACTGGGAAAATGGCACCCCCAGGTTTAAACACCTGAATCGGCCTCTTCCTTTCAGTGCTGCTCTGCATCCAGACTCTATTACTCAAATACGCTTTTTTCCTGTGCATCCTGATGTCTCTTTAGCCGGCTCCACCGAGCTGTTCTTTGTCCTGCAGATCTGTTTAACCTATTGCTTCTGGCTTGTTTGCACCTTTATTTACTTGCCTGCCTCCATAGCTCTGTAAATAAGGACATTTTCACCTACGGAGCTAATCAAAGAGCAAAGGTGAGCTGGGTTGGACTTCTCACATCCATTTATCTTTGCTTTGCAGAAGACTTGCGCTCCTGCTAAATTTTTAATACAGATTAAGCTACATGGCTCCCGTTAGAGCTAGCCAGAGCCTTGCTTCTGTTGGCATACTCTGTCTTTTTAAGCTTTGTATCCCCTTCTGTGTCTTTAAGATGCAGAAAACGGGTGAGAAAACTCCAGCGTGCCACTGGTCTGTGTGTGGTTGCCCCATAAGTGAGACCCTGGAGCATTTTTCCTTATTCACCTCTAAATTACCCAGCAAAGAGGAATTTTTTATTCTTCTTTCCTTTTAGGGTTACCCTAAATAATTCCTATTTTCTTAAGCATAAAGAGCAGCAAGGCAAAGAAACAGTTGCACACATCTCATCTGGCAACCCTTGCACACTTGGGTGCGTGGAAGATTCGCTCTTTGCTTGCTAAAGAGCTGCTGCTGCCTTTTTCCAGCAGCTCCCTTGTGCTGCTGGGAGCACCGGTCCCTGGAAGCAGCGTGGCTGTTCCGACACCCGCTCCACACGCACCTTCGCCTGGCCAGGTGGGTGTAGTCGTGCTCCCGCTTAGCTAAAGCTTGTTGCTGTGAACAGCTTGTGACACTGATGGAAATGCTGGTTGACAGGAGACATGGGAAGATCTTTCAGAGCCAGTTTTGTCATCCGTAGGCTTTATTATGGCAAAACCGTGTCGTCCCTAAGGCTATGGCAAGTCTGGATTTTTCTCAGGAGCTTTGGCTGGGTGCTTGCTTTAAAGCTCTGGGGTTTGGAGCTGCACCTCTAGCAGGACAGCCAGACGTGCCCATTGCTCGGGTGTAAATCAGCTCTGGAGTTCATGGCGGCAGCAGGTTGTGGTCATGTCAGATTCCCATCCAACCCTGGATCCATTTTCACCGGCATCTGCCTGGGAAAACCTGGGGTTCATGAAGCTGAAATAACTTGGACTTTGCTTTTCAGAGTCACTCTGATCATCTGAGTCTTGCAAGTCTTGGAGAAGATGATGTCAAGTGGGTGTCCTTCACTCTTCTCTGGGACAGCAGAGCTCTGCACACCCCTGGGGAGCTGGCCACCCATCCCAGCATGCTCCATACGGTGCCAGGGCACGGCAGGGGAGGAGAAGACCAGGTGCTTTAGGCAAGGTTTGTGAACTGGGACGTGGCTGCGCTTGGCACGTGCAGCTGTTCGGTGTCTCTGCGTGGGATTAAAATAGCCAAGATGCCCCTCATGTCCCACCACGCTCTGCTTCCTGCGTGAGAAGCAGGACATGATAGCAACGCCCTGGGGTGCAGCCCCACAGGTGGAAGGGGGAGCTCGGCGTGGGGCAAGCTCTGGCCAAGGGCATCATGGCAATTCTTTCAGCCAGAGGTGGGACAAGCAGTTGGACAGGCACCCACAGAGCTCTGCAACACAACTGGTGGCCCAGGGTATGTACTTATATATATATTTATTTGTTCTGTGGAGGGAGTCAAGAGTTTCAAGAGAATGGTTTATACTTTTGCTGTACATTTGGTCCGACTCTTTCTGAACCAATTATTCCTTTAACACAATTTGTCTAAAGAGATTTTTGATAGACTGAAATTTTGGCCTTGCAGCAATAAAATCTTTTTAAATACTGTCCAGGCTGAAATATCTATTTTTGGCTTTGTTAGTTGTCTGAAGTGGTGAAAGGATTCTTTCGGGCAGCTGTTCATTGTCTTATATTTTCAGCTGCCCAGCAGAAAAGGAGGAAAAGATGCTCTCCATGGGTTTGCAGTGGCCCAGTGCCTACTTCTGCTCAACACCTTGGAGCTGGAGATCACTCAGATGTCAGCAGCATTGACTGTCTTCTATGTCAAAGGAGGGAGATGCTAATTTTGTAATTAGGTCTTTGGGGAGTCTGGATTTGCTCTTGCCTCTGCCACAGGCTTCCTGCGTGACCCTCAGGGAAAGTTTAGGGGGTAAAATGTTGCTGTGTCTATAAGGATAATAACGCTTTGGTTTTCCTGATCTCTGCCTCACTAGCTTGTCAGCTTTTTGAGGAATAAGGATTCTCTGTGCCAGGGACTGTATGGGCAGCTATGAGACCATGATCTCACCCAAGATCTGTAGGAGCCGCCAGAGAACGGTAAGGTAAAGGATAATGGGAATGGTCAGACAAGTGAGTGGGGTCCCTGTCCCCTCCCATAGCAATGGGGAAATGAAATCCCAGGGCTGTGCAGTGTGGTCCCAGTGCTGTGACCTGGCAGTGCTGGACCTCAGCGGGCTGCAAAAGGAGGAGAGCGGAGCAGCACTGTCCCCGTGTGCGTATCTGCGTGATGCTCTGGGCTCAGCCCACGGCACGGGGGCTCTGCAGGGTGCCGAGCATCACACAGGGACTTTGGATACGGGAACCCTCGGCCACGGGCTGCAAACTACAGGTGTTTGGGCTTTGATTGACGTTCATAAAGCCACGGCCGTCGCCTTGCCATGCACGGTAGCAATGCAATAAATCAAGATAAAATCAGCAGAGTGTTAAACCAGCCGTGAGTGATTTACAATAAATTGTGTAAAGACCATTATATGACTTTCATAGCATGAGGAAATTACTGCTGGACGAGGATGCGGCACTGCTTAGGTTTTGTTTCCTGTCGCGTTTTGAGTGAGCTTCCGCTCGGCTCCGCACGGTCCTCCTCCTGCAGGACACCAAACCCAGGGCAGGGTGGCCAGGGCAGCGCAGCCACTCCAAGTTTGTCCATCCCTCAGGCTACCTGCACAGGTCTTGGCTGAGCAGCTTCCTACTCAACAGCCAAGCCCCTGCAGCGATGCTGTGGAGAGCAATATTTTGCCTCTTTGGATGCGCTCCCTTACCTTGCATTTCACGTACAACTGTTGTCTTTGAAGGTTAGAAGAGAATGTCAAACCATTTAGTGCGCAGAAGAAGTATCTGTTCGTTTCCCCTCTACGGGACACCTAACAGCAGAAGCCTGTGGGTCCCAAATTAAGTTATTTTTCATGCAAAGCATCCTCTAATCTCCTCAGCCCATACATACTCTGCATATATCCCCCTACTCTGTTAAGGCCTCTAACACATTCAGCGCTTCAACATCATCTTCCTGGGTAATTCACTTAAACTATTAGTAGCTATTTAAAAGACTTCTGTCCCAGAGGGTTTGGTTCTTAGTGCAACAAAGGTCGTTTTGCCCAGTAAATTTAGCTAATCTGCACCATCAGCAGTTTGCCTCAGTGATTTCAAATACTCTGTCACATCATAAATGAATTTACCAACAACATAATCAATTAGAATAATTTTACCTCTGGAGGGGCCCGATCTACATTGAAGTCCTTTAAATGAAAGAAAATAATTTTAATTCATCTTAAAGCAGCACCGGAGCCTCTCTGGTTAAATTGTCTTTTATTTGTCTTTAATTTTCCATTGTCTTCTCGTGTAGAAGAGGCATAAATTTTGCAGAAGAAATCAAATTTGTGCAGCCTTTGCAGTTTTAGATTTCCACCAAAAGCACTTTTGATACTGGCAACAAACTGAAAACACATAATTTTTGTCTTGTCTTGCCCATCTAATCAACAAGTAGGAATGTACCAGGCACCTGTAAAAAATGAAACTCCTCTCATTCTCACTGAATAAGGCTACAGAGCGATCAATGAAATTAAAGGATATGAAATTCCAGCTCCGTGAAAGGGGAGATCGTGGCCACAAGCCATTTCTTGCCACAAGCAGCATTATTCACAATGCAGTCAGGAAACCTGGCTCCCCAGGACCTGCGTGATTGTCAGCAAAGGGGTTGGGGAAGTGCTGCTAAATGGTGCGTGGCGCCCAAGTCGACCTCTGAGCTTTAGGGATGAATTTATTTGCAAACACGTGCGTGGGTTGTGTCCCAGGGACTTCAAGCGGGCAACTACCTGTAGTTTAAGGGCCTTCTTAAAGAGAGATGCTTCCATCCTCAGGTCCGTGAGTGAAAGGAGAAGTTGTGTGAAGGCTTGAGTGCGAAGATAGAGAAATTAAATATTGAGCCACAAGTTGACATCACTTTGATTGTCAGAAAATGAACCTGCAACTCTTGGGCTCCTTGACGTTGCTCCCTTCTCACCGAGCAGGTGTGCACATGGAGGAGATGAGCAGGAGGTAAGGTAAGGGGGGAATGTGGACACCAAACTTGTCTTCCCCACTCAAGACGGTCTCTTCCAACAAGCTCGGGGAACTTTTTCAGGAATGCACCGAGTGCCACTGCCAACCTGGTAGCTCATTTCTTTTTTCCTTTCTGGGGCTGTTGGCTTAGAACTAACTTCACGTGGAAATTATTTTTATCAAATATTTATTATGGAAATAGTCTATTTACAACGTGTGCTAAAACCATAAAACATGAGACTACAGATCTGAGCAATGTATTTTTTTTTTTTCCTGAAGGACTTGGAGAGTATTTTGCACAGTTATTTTGAACAGGGTTTTATATTTAGCAAGTCTAAACATGCTATGAGAAGTAAATACGTCGACGTAGCAAACACAACAGGAGAAAGAGAGAAGTCACAATGCAGGTTTTGAGCCTGGGTTTGAAAATCTGCTCGCTCTGTGATGCTTTTGGAAACGCTGCACGTTCAGCTGTGAGCTGCAACCACAGTGCAAGGTGGGTGAAGGGCTTTGAGGATGGATAATCTTAGGTTTCTTTAACACAGTAAGTTGTTAGGGGACGAGTTCTCCTGAAAAACGATGCTTTTCTGGAGGATAAAACACGAGTGGTAGACTTGAGCTCAAAAGCGTCGTGTTGGTTGAGGCATCATCCCAGTTTTCCTCAAGATTTAAGTAGGGCTTCAAAGCTTTGTACTACTCCTCGTGTGGACCTGATGGTGGATTCCTCCAGGCTTGGCTGCAGAGGGCCTAAACATTGCTCCATAATGGCATTAAGACCTAGTGTGAGACTTTATGGGGAGGGAAGACTCGTGAAATCGCTGAAGGTGAGGAAAGAAAATCCGTGTCTGCTGCTGGCACTGGAATGTAGAAAGAGGGCTGCTGTAGGGCCTCTGGGATACCAACACCCCATCAGGACAATCCATTATGTTTGCATGGAGCTGTTACTGGGGTAGCAGACACTTTGGAAATCACCCTTAAATAAAGAGGAGGGGGAATTATGAGATTAATTCATAGGACGCGGGAGTGCACATGGTAAAATCAGTGGGGGAAAAAAGGAAAAGGATTGAGAAGAAAGGAAAAACAGGAGAAGAAAGGACACAGGAGTAGAATACTGGGGCTTTTGTCAGGGAGAAAAAGGTGTAGATTCCAGGTGGGAAGGGAGTAAGTGTGTGAGCAGCCCAGGGCTTATGTGCTGGTTGGCATTTTGTAGTGAGTGGCTGCTGAAGGAATGTTGAGTGCAATGGAAGGACGAGCCCCGGAGCAGATACGCATTTTCTTGCACTGAGGAAACGACAAATTACAGCTGAATTTGAAAATCATGAAAGTAAAAATAAAATTTTGGCTGGGGACCTATTTATCTGCATTTTGAAATGCATTTAACGTCCGTATATTTTAATTAAAAATACATTTTAGCCCCAGCACAGCCAAACTGCCACGGTGCCAATGACCTTTTTTGGAAATTTTTTCCTTAACATTTTGAATTTATTATAAATACATTGTTTCTAAAACAATTTTTTTCCCTTCTCTCGTCGATTTATTATCTGTTTTTCATTTCCCTTCTCTTTTGTCAATCTTTCTAAATAACTTTAAAGTGGTCCTCCATCTATTTAGCTAAATGAATTCACTCCACAGATACTCATTATTTTGAGGATGATTTATGCAAGCACTATTAGCTAGATTGTTCCTTGTTTGAAGGTTTTTTTTTTCTGCAATCACAAAAACTCCAGATTTGAGTCAGCTAGAATTAGATCCAGTAAAAAAAAAAAAAAAAAAGAATTATTACATAAAGTATTCGGCACCTCTGTCAGACTTCATCTAGAAGAGGTCAGCTTAATAGGCATAAAAACATAAAGAAGCTTTAAACCACGGGGCTGACCTACTGATCTCATCTTAGCCTGGGAAATGCTGTAGCATCAAACTCTGAAATCGGATTTTTATTTTTTTATTATTTTTTTATTTATTTTTTATTTTTTTCCCCTCCAGCTGATCCTTGCAACTCGACGGAAAGAGGCTGTGCATCACGTACGCTCACAGACTAGGGTATTTAAGCTGAGCTCTGCTGCTTGATTTACTGTCTGGGTTTCATCTGACACTACGATGGCACACCCAGCACATTTTATAAATGCTGGCAAAGGCTCCTCTTCGAGCCTTGCTAGCGAGCAGGGCGTGAGACGTGCAGGGATGCCTGGTCCCGCTCTTACCATGCCTGTGACCTTGAGAAATTTGATTTATTTTTTTTTTAATTTTTTTTTTAATCCTTGTGGGGTGTCACTTCAGCAGTGGAGCTCCTTTGCGTTGCTCCCGATTCCAGGCGTAGTAGCCGGGAGAAGCACCCTGCTGTCATCCCACGGTGCTGGGCAGGCTGTGGGGCTGGAGATGCTGCTCAGTCCTTCAGCAGGGTGGCTGGAAGGTTTGCAGCCTTTGAGAGGTGGTAGGCAAGTTTGGAGGAAGAATATTAAGCAGAATGTGGCTGCTTTATGAACACCACCTGAGACAACCAGGGATTTTTTTGTGAAGTCCTATCTTGTCCTTCTGTGACAGTTTGCAAATGGCTGCTACAGGCTAAATACCATCACATGGGGAAAGATCAGGCAGCAGGTGAGGTTAGGTGTCCTCAGCCCATGTGCTGGCTGTCATGGTGAGAGCAGATCTGGTTTCTCAGCTGTTGAAACCGCTGTGGCTCCGGTAACTTTAGGAGCCCAGGGTGTTTGGCCTGCTGAGCTCCCACCCCAGCGAGCCCCTGGAATGGGTGATGTGTCCCACGATTGGACTCAGCACAGCTGCCTTCCCCAGAAATCTCCATCCGTACAGTTTTGGAGCAGATGTGCGTGTCTCCAGCCTCCCCACCTTGCACGCAGGATGGAATACACCCGGGTGTGTGCCAGCGAGGGACGATTTATTAGGGCCAGCTAAGAGCATTACACATCCCATTATCTGCGCCGTGATTTTTGCAAGCCAAGTGCCCGTTCAGGGTATACTGTGTATCCTCAGATTGGTATTGATCTTCAAATTTCTGGTGGTTTATTAATGACAGAAATGCTGTAGCCAGCTCCGTCTGATGCTTGTAAAACCGAAGGAGTGTTGCTGCTGGCGGTCAGGCGGCTGGAGACAAACCGGGAGTAAAGGGAGCAGAATTCGGCCTACTCCTTCCAACCGCTGCGTGTGAGTTAAGCAGGAACTATGGGAGGAAGCAACTACTTTTGCCAACAAAACGTTGTCTCTTCTCGCTAGCAATTAACCTTTGGAATGAATCCTGATCCCTTGCAGGAGTCAAAAATCCCCAACGGGTCAGGATTGGGCCTACTCTTTGCCAGCCTCCTTCAAACCCCTGTGTTTTAAAATCCTTCTCAGCTACTATCGTTGCACGGAGTTTATTAATAAAGCTCTTGGCTTTAAATACTCTCCATCAGGCAACAGGTTAAGACCTCAAAAATGTCAGGCTTCCCGTGCTCTGTCTGGCTATGGAAAGGATGTCTGCAGTCCACAACAGCTCTGAGCAACCACTCGGCCTCTGCCTGGAGCTGGTGTTCCTGGACAGCTGGTGGGGGAAGAGCTTTGAAGATGGATTTGTTAGTTATGGGAGCAGCACCATGCTCTCCTGACACGGAGCTGGAGGGGGGGGGAGGCGGGGAGGGAAGTTTATTGCCTGGGCAGCTTCTGCTTTTGGGAGAGGGTGAAGAGGCGTCGCTTGCTCTCCAGGCTTGGCCTCTCCTTCTCCCAACTCCCATTTTAGTAAACCTCCGTTTCTTCCTGTAAAGGTCATTTTTTCCTGAGCAAGATAATTTATGAGTGGAAGAGACAGTTTGCTCAAGGAGAACTCCACCAACTCACAAATCTTAACTTCCCACAGTAATTTATGATTTGCCCTAATTACCTTGTATAAACGCGTTGGAAACTCCAAGTGCAATCTCTTCTTTGCACTGTTCGCTTTGCAGGCTCTCCCCTGCTTGTCAGAGGCATTGTTTGTTCAGTAATAAAATTGCCACATACTGCTAATCACAACCTGCAAATATCTAATAAAATAAGCATTGAAAGTGTGTATGTAAAACCCATCTCTTCACTAGCCTCATTAGGCCGGGCTTTTTCTGCCTTGAAAGCTGCATGACCTCCCTTTTCAATCAATTCCCAGTTATTAACCATGAAGAATAGCATTGGGAACTGCATTTGCAAATTGAATGTGGTGGTATATAATGAACTCACTCTTTAAAACATTCCAGTTGAGGGGAACATGCCTAGCTAACATTTTGTAATTTTTTTAAAATCTCTTTTTCTCCACCTCTACCTGCACGACATAGAGATATTATTCACAAAATTCGAAATAACTCAAAAGAATCAAACTTCCTAAGCGGTGTTTAAGGGGATGGTGCCTGTAACAACTTTCTATTATCTGTTTATTCTGATCCCTCCGAGCTAAGCCCTTGAGAAGATTAGCTACTCAGCTAAAAATCACTGCAGTTTAAGAGCCGATCTTTATTTATTAAAAACGCTCCGACCTCTAACTTGTGCTTAGACATTTATTTATTAAAACTAATGAATTAATGCCCTGGGGGCAAGCGGGGTTTCCAGGGGGGCTTTGGCAGCCTCCTGGGGCAGAAGCACTGAGCTCTTCCCTCCCCTAGGGTGGGGAGATGTCGGCCGGGCCTTCCCGCCCCCTCAGCCCCCGGTTGGATCTCCGGGGGGGCTACATCTCCTCCCTTTGGGGGTGCACGGTCCCGGGAGCCCGGCGGAGCTGGAGCCGCGCATCCCCCGCGGCAATGAGCGGGGGGCAAACGCTGTTCCACCCCCCACCCCGGCTTTGCGAAGTCCTTTCTGCCTACCCTGGGGAAGAGGGGGTGGGTAGAAGGTGGAAACCCTCCTTCGCCGCCTTCCACTCGTGAGGGTGGCTCCCGAAAAAGGCCTGGGCGACCTGCCCTCGGCCGCGGCATCGCCCTGAGCCCGAACAAAGGCGGGGGGTGGGGGCCATGCGGCCGGCCCCCCCCACC
>VWZK01004496.1:317284-337475 GCA_013396935.1 Baryphthengus martii
CCGAGGATGCCGGCTCCGGCTCTGGCTCCGGCCCCGGCTCCGGCGGTTCCCCCTGCCGCGACCCGCCGCCCGACCTGGCCTCCGAGGAGGAGGAGCAGGTGCCTTACCCGGCGCTGGCACCCACCGCCTTCTTCTGCCTCAAGCAAACCACCCGCCCGCGCAGCTGGTGCCTCAGGCTGGTCTGTAACCCATATCCTTTCCCTGAGGGACACCCCCCTTCGGTGTACTGAGACGCCCCCGGGACCCCTCCCCGTGCCCGCAGCATCCCGTCGGGGCTCTGCGTCCCGAGGGTCACCGCTCCCTCCAGCGCACGGGGATGCTGCCAAGCCCCCAGGGTCCCCGGAGTGCCCCCCTCCACCCCCGCTCTGTGCTCTCCCGATCCCCAGCCTCGGGGAGGGGATGTGGGGCTTTGCAGGAGTGGGACGAGTGGGGAATGAGTCCCCCGGCTGAGACCAGTGGGATGAGAGCTGGGGGGAGACGCACGCCAAGGTCCCCCCGGCTCCACCAGCACCATCCGACCGGCCGGTGTGGGAGCGAGAGGGATGGGGCAGTAGGACAAGGTGCCCGGTCTCGCCATCGTGGGGTGTCAGAGGACGCTGAGTTGCAGCTCCCCAGGACCCACAGCGGGGAGAAACGCCTCAGCTTTGCTTCTGTCTCACTGGGGTGGGAAAAGAGCAAAGTTTAAAGACAACCTCGTATTTATTTTAGCTGCGGTGGGGAATTTCAGACAGGCACTGACCCTCTCGCTGTTTATGTAAGAGAGCTCGGAGTGCATGTGCGCTTTCTCGTCGCAGAAAAATGGAGCGGGTTGGAGTTGGTTTGGGAAAGGCACTTGCCTCGCTCGCCTCGGGTCCCGAACACTCCCCTTTGCTTCTGTTCTTTTGCAACTTGCAGGCAGGGGAGGCAGAGGACCATCAAGCCTCTACATCTCCTGCCTTCCCCTGCGTCCTTTAGCCAGTTGATTAACATTAAATGGAAAAGAGCAGCGTGTTCCTCACAGTTGTGGCATCCAGAAAATTGAGTTTTACCCGAAATGCTTGTGTGCGAGCAGAGAGTTGTCAGTCTGTCTTGATCATCTTCAGAAAGTGAGCTCTTAGCTTTGCTCTGCACATCAACTCGGAAACACTGGTATCGTGCAGATAATTAGTGCTTTTACCTACCCCTGATACCTACCTGCAGTTTGCTGCCTATATCCTGCCACCGCTATTAAGAGCATTATTTATTAATATGGTTATTATCGATCTCTCTTCAGTTAACCAAAGAAACCCCGTGTGCAGCTGAGATCACCGTTTTCCTCAGCAACACCACCAAGTCGAGTGTTGTCGTTAGGAGGAATTGCACAATCCTCCCCAGAACGCTGCCTTGCTCTGCTGTTAGGAGAAATACTCAGAGAGAAACCCCACAATTTTTACGGCCTTGGGTCTCTTCTCATTTGAACTGGATTTCCACGAGCTATTGACTTTTGTAGAGATAATTCTGGTTTACACCATTGGAGGGGGGGGACGACAAAGCTCCTGTGGAAGGGACATGTAAACAAGTAGTTGATCCCCACAACAATGCTTTAGACATATAAATATTCCGTCTAAATGATGGTTCCGTAACTAAAAAGCGACCTACTCAGTCCTGGAGGGGCTGGAGGAGGGCACCTTGTTCCTGTTGTAGCTCGGACTGAGCCAAGGCAGATCTCTTAAAGCAGGTTGTTGTGTTTCAAAACTTTGGGGGCAGATGGAGGGGAGAAATCTTCTCCTTCAGCTGTGGTGGAATCTTACTCTCTGCGTAGTGCTCTGGGTTCAGCACCTCCAAAGCCGGTGACAAATTAACCCACAGCTGGAGGAAAAGAAAGCGGTGACTGAGGGTTGTATCTGGAAAAGAGGGTTCAGGTGTGCTCGTGGAGGGTGGGGCTGTGCTTTGCTTTTGCCTTTCAGCTTCTCTCCAGAGAATTCACAGGAGAGCAAGTTCCTCTGCAAAACTCACCCATCTGACAGTGCTAGATGGAAATCGTGACGGTTGGTTAATAGAGAAGCAGAAATGTAATAAAACTACATAAGCCCCGTGTTGCAGCGTCATTGCTGTCGGAGCCCGGTGCGTTTTGCTCGTAGCAGAACAAAGCTCCCGACGTATCTCAGCAATAGGGATGAGCTCCTTGCTGGGATTTTTCCCCCTTCTCCCGCTCACCACCAGTCCCACGCGTCGCAGCCAGAATAATCCTGTGGTGTCGACTCTTAAGTTTCTTGGCCAGAGCGCTCGCGTTGCAGGTGGTTGTGATTTCTGAAGCTGCTTAACGAAGCTGCCTCGAACAACCTGGAAGTGAGGAGATGTGTGTCTTGCTGGGGAGCTGGTGCTGTGCTGGGTGCTTGCTGGGCCTCAGGCAGCTGGAGGTTGGGCAGTTTGGGGGTGAGGGCCACCGATGTGGGGCTGGGATGCTTGGAAAGCAGCGAGATGGTGACGCTGCTTGAGGAGGAGTGCTGGTGGATTAGTGAGATAAGGGCTGAGATTCCCTCGGTGCCTGTCCCAGGAGAAGAGTAACTTGAAAGAGAAGATGGCAATGCAAAGGTGATTTCTGGCCAGTTGTGTGGTTTTGGTGACTCTTCTGCTCACCCAGAAGCATAGATCCATAAAACCATGATAATGAGCTTTACGTTTGCGTTAAAATCTCCCTCAGAGACAGAGGGAAGGGATGTGACCGTGAAGTCTTCTAAATTCTGAGTCTGAAGAGCTTCTCCAGAGTGCTCGCTCGCCTGGCAAGCACTAACCCCTTCTGAAAAGCAGGTGGCCTCCTCCAGTGGCGCATTTTCTTCCTGGGAGAGTTGTCCTTTGCTCTCTCTGGGGTTTATTTTGGGTGGAGGAGGAGAAGGTCTCTCTCTGTGCGCGCGTTGTCCATCTCCCCGTGCTCGCCGAGTGTTTCCTGATGTGGGAGTGCATCTCCAAGTGTCTCCCTGCAAGGGTGTCCCATCCTGTGCATCCGGGGTCCAGTTCTCGTCAGATCCCTGTTAGTTGTTGCTGGTCCCGTGGGATGCTCCTGGCAGAGGCAGGGAGCTGCGTCCCACCACGCCACAGGGTTTGCACTGTGGACCTGGGCACACCAAGCATCCTACAAACCAAATGCCACCAGAGTTCAGGGAGTGCTGTCGAGCGCACCTTTGTCTGCCAGCAAACCCTTGTCAATCCAGATCCCTTGAACCACAGAAACCTCCTGACCTCTCCAAATATTTGTCGGTAGCAGAGATAGCCCAGACCTGTGGCCTGGAGCAGGTGGAAGTCCTCCGCGGATGGGCCAAAACGTGGTTTGCCTTTGCGGTTTAAGCGGTGGGGGGGTTGCTGTCAGGCTTAGAAATAGCTAAAAAAAGCTGTTGCCCGGTTCTGGGGGGACAGGTGGGGCGAGGATCAGCTTACGGAGCCGGGAGCCTGCGTAGCCGGAGGCACGCGTCTGCCCAAAGGGCCGCGCATCGGAGGGGAAGCGGAGGAGTGGGCAGATGGGTGATGCACGGTTGTGGTTTTAATAGCTGGGCTGCATTTGGGAATGTCAAGAGCAACCTGGGGGGGGAAAAAAATCCCACCCCGTCCCCCCACACTTGCGTGAGCTTGTGTTAATAAAGCCAACGAACTTCTGGCTTTTCAACCAATACAAAGCAGATGATCTGCAAGGAGTTGACTTTTGAGGTGTGGGAGCAATAATCAAAGAGTTGTGTCCGTTAAAGTTTAATCCAAGGAGCAGAAAGTGTCCGGGCTGCCTCCGGGGCTGGTTGTCACGGTTGACTTTTGTCGAGCTGTTTGCTGTGTATTGTCATCCTTCACCTTTCCCAAGGGATGGCTCCAGCACAGGAGTCTCCTTCCGAGCTCCAGGGTTACCTCCCAACCCAGCTTTGACCAGCAAGTCACTTGGAGGTGACAGTTTAGAGCAAATCAACAGCCTGAGCGTAGTTCTTGTGGTGTGGGCAATGGCTGAAATGGGATTTTTGTTGTCAAGTTGTGTTGTGTTTTCCCTCTGTTTTTACCGATTTTCTTTTAATTTGCTTTTTTTTTTTTTTAAGATTTATAATTGGAAGCAAACTTACTTATTTCTTCAGTCCTGGATCTCCTACGTGGGTTTATTTATAGAGGTCTGTGGGTGGGACGTTGTGTACTCGGTGTGCACGTTGGGTGGTATAGAGCAGGATTTGGGTTTTTCTGATCCTGCGCGAGGTCCTTTCCTGGCTCTTCTCAAGCGCTGTGGTTAATTAATGGCTCTACAGGAACACGGAGCTACGCCTGTATCCAGAGGGGTGTTTTCTTTCATGTATTACTTTGCTATTCCTAATATTTTGATCAAAGAGTTGAATCACTTTTTGTCATTCCCTGCACGACGGAGGGGGATTCGGACGCAGCTCCTGGCCCTTGTTGGTTCGTGCCCGTGTAACGCAGCCGTGGGCTGGGGTGGCAAGAGGCAGCCGGCCCCATCCCCGTGTTGGCTCCATCCCATTTGGGAGGGATCCGATTTTGTGCCTGTCACGTTGCTGTGATTGTGGTGTGTGGTTTTTGTGTTTGGTTTTTTTCTGTACAACCTGCTGGAGAAACAGGCTGTAACCCGGGCCGTAATGCGCGGCTTCCCCTCGCGGCACTGAGCGTCACCTTTGCGGCACGGCTTTGATAAGGCTCGAGCAACTTTGCCTGGTTGTTTAGTGATTCATAAAAACACGCTGTGATTCATGGCAGGTTGAATTCGGTGTGCCTTGGTCAGGAAAAAAAACAAACCCCTCTCCTCGTTTATTTTCTCAAGTGGCTACAGAGCTTGTTGGTGCCAGCTGGTTTCTGTGGGACTTGGCTCCCTTCTGTTCGGGGAGAGACTTTGCATCAAATCGGGGGGGTATTTCTTTAATTTTCTTTGTTTTTCTTAAGTGCTTCTCCTTGCTGGTTGCCCCTAACAAGCACTGCAGGGCAGAGCTCATGTCCACAATAACACCCTGGGTGATGTTTTCAAGCATTCCTCAGTAAAGGTGTCTGTAAATACTCTTGAATGGTTAAAAAAAAAAAAAAAGCTTTTAACGCAAAACTCTGTATCTGCTCCGTTTCTAACGCTCTGGTCTTCACTCCATCCCCCTGTTCTTCGTCCTGGGCTAAGCTATTTGCTCAGCAGTGGTATAAATTGTTCTCTGTGACGAGGCTTGCGGTTCTCTTCGTCCCTTCTTGCACAATTGATGCGTCCTGGCTCCCGCGTCCTCGGGAACGTTGCCAGTTGTGGATGTTGAGGGGGTTATACCGTAGCACGTGGAGGTGTGGGTATAAGTGATCGGGTCTAGACTCCCATCAGTTCAATAAACTTTATTTGATTGCTCTATCATAAGCGGACATCTGATTTGAGGAGCTTTATCAGAAAGCTGTTCCTTTTAATCGCCTCTTCCTCGAGCTGTATCCTGACAAGCGCAACGGGAGGGTTTGACCGAATCGTCGTTTGTCATCCCCCGATTATAAATATTGCAGTTAAAATATTTAGCGTGCTGTGGAAAAAGCCGTTAGGGAATGAATGTATTTCTGGCCTCATCCTGGGAGCTGCTGAGCATCCGCGACGCCCACTGAGCCCGGGGTGAGGTGCAGGTGCTGTGCTGAATGACAAGGGAAAATAAGCAAGAAAAGTCTTGTAAATTGTAATTTCTCTGAAAACTTATGTTGTCCGCGTGTGGTTTAGCTCCTTTCATTTCGGCCTTCTGTGTTGGCTCCGTACGTCTGATCAACAGTTTAGTCCCGAGTTTGGTCTTTGATCCCAACAGCAGCTCCTTTTGGTGGCTGGTTGTGGTCCCCGCATCCCTGGCACCACCAAAACCCATCCTCTCTCACCTTTGTATTGCACCTGGAATTCCTTAAGCGCTGCTCATAGGACGGCCCTCTGTGAAATGCCTTTTATCCCTGTCTTGTAGCCAAACTCGGGAGCGTGGATCGGTGTTGGAAATCCCTGTCGTACGGCAGAGCTGCTGGAGCCTGTGATATTTGGGAAAAATGTCAGCGTAAGCGGCAGCGTGGGTGGTGGCGGGGGGCTGGTTGCTCAGAGCAAGGTGTTAAACTTTGCAAACTCGAGCAGGCATTAGCTGGGGCTTGGCTCCTGCTTTCAAAATGACTTTTGCAACAACAAAAAAAAGGGTTAGAAAGTTAATTGGAAAAATATTTTCAAAGTGCATGGGGTTTTGCTGTAGCTCTTTGCAGGAAGGAGCGACAGGGTAGGGTATGTGTTCAGAAGTGCGAGTGTAGGGAAACAGGGGGGAAAAAAAGATGCCCAAGAAAGAAAATAGGGATTTGTCTGATGAAATGGAGCTGGCTTGTAACAAGATAAAACAAAAAAGTCCATCTGAGCAAAGTGTACAAAGTAAATCAGAAGGATAAGTAATGAAAACAGACTGAGATCTTTGACTTTAATGAAATTAAATATCGTTCTATTTACTGGATATTCTAACTCCTCCTCACCCCCAGTTCTGATCTTTGCCTTGTGCTGGTGAGACCGACCATGTATTACTGGCCGTGGTTGGAGCCCCTGATGGCCAGCTCATCTCTGAGTGTGCAGCTCAGCAGAGTTGTAGGGGTTTGTCTCAGTCTTGTCCCAAGGTGGGATTGCAGCAGGAATCTCTGAGCAGGTTTAATTCCCTAAAGCACTTAAAAAAATTTTGCCTACCTAGTTCTTTCTCACCCCTCAACCTAATTAGTGCTTTTATTGCTACAGAAGCTGATGGATTCGAAAGTTAACTTTCTCTGCATCCACGTATCCAGACTTGCTATGTGTGTAGTTTCGCTAAAGATAGTAATTAAAATTATTTTAGGAGGTCTCTGTGTGTCTTTTTGCCCTTCTACTAAATTTTTTGTAAATTGTTCTGTACTGGATGTTCCCCTCCAGTGAGAAACCCAGAGACACGAGCTTGTTGCATCAGTTTTTACTAAAGATTACTTGTAATCTCTGTGAAATATCTGCAATTTACTTGTTATTTTCAGACTGTAATTTATAACCCCTCAGAGCAATTAATTTGCTGCTTTTCAAGGCATTTACGAGACGCATCCCAGACCCCGCTTCGTAAGACTTTTTCCAGTTGCCCTCAGTTTTCTCACCTCTCGAGTCTGGTGGGAACCAATCAAGGCAGTTTCAATTTGCAGTTTGTTTTTAAGTTTGGTTTATGTCTTGAGTCCATATGTGTTTTTATTCCAACGTGTGTAGATGGCAAATGCCTTAGAAACGTAAAACAACGTATCGCTCCGGTTGAACCGTGCTGATTAATGGGAGCAGAAAGTCAGAGCCTGTAGCTAATATCTTATTTATGCTACAGATTAATTTTATGCAACATAACCCCAAGTTGGATATAGGAATTTTCTGAATTACCATGCAGCTGTCTCGAAGATGCTGTACTGCATTGTAGTGAGTTGATTTTTTTTTTTAAATCCAAAAGTAATTTTAGATTTATTCTCCTTGAGTTTAAGCTTACCTTTCCCTTGGCTTTTGTTAACGTGGTGGTTTGGGGCTTCGGGGCCGGTCGGCAGCATCCAGCCGGGTTTACTTGGAAGCAAAACCTCCGCGTTGTCTGCCGTCCTCTGTCTAAATGACATATTTGGAGTAACTCCATTAGAGGAGCCAGGATCACATTAGTTTACAGTGAATGAACTCTGAATCATGGGGTTTTTTGTTGTTTGTTTTTTTTTTTTCTCTGTGTGTTTGTTGTGTTGTTGTTGTTTTTGGTTTGGTTTTAAATTGCTTCTGCTGACAAGAAGCATTGAGCTGCCTACTTACAGAGCTCCGATTACTTTTCCACTGGATTATGCACGTAGCTTGTGGTCTGCCCTTGCCTTATGCTGGTGGAAACCGGGAGGAGCCCCAGGGATACAGCCTTGGCTTCCGTGCACAGCACACCCAGTGACACACAGGTTTGTTGTGCTTTTATCACCCATCACACTGGCAATTTGGGGTTGGTTGGGCATCCGACCTGCGCAGCAGCAGCAGCAGCCTTTGCCACCAGCAGTGAAACTCATGCAAGAAATATGTTACCTCTATTTACACAGATGTTTTAAGAGAGCTTGAGCTCAGATTTTTGCCCTTAATTCTTAAGGTAGCATCTGGCGTTTGTGTCCAATCCGTTAATCCAGCTGCTGAAGCAGCCTTGCGATCTTAAGTAAAATATAATTTTAAGTGAATATTTACCTGCCTCAGATAGAAGGAAAGGTACTATGTGATCTCCCCTAATAGTTAATTCTTAGAGAACTTGGACCAACTTAAAACCACCAGGGTATGCCCTGTATTTCTGAACCAGCAATTAGGAGTCATCAGCCTGCATGGAGACAAATTGGAAGTGAATTAGAGGTTGATGAGCTCTGTCCAGGGCTCTTCTCAGCCTCCTGCCCGAGGGAAATATCAGAGCGGTCACTCCGGAGCTGGCCGGCCGGGCTGGGGGCGGAAGAGGGGAGCTTTGACAAGATGCAGCTGTAAAAGACAATTTTCTTCTTTCTTTCCCTTAATAAAAATCTGTTCTGAGCACTGTACCAGGCAGACTAGCTTGGCAATGGATTAAATGCGCAGCTTCGAGATCTAATTTTGCCCGTTTCAATTGACAGATGGAAATTGTGTGCTCTCACAATGCTACTAGTATCTTGCAATTTTGCTCAGAAGCAGTGCCTCCAGAAACCATCCGGAGAAATGGGATGACTTTGTACATGTGTACATCTGTTTGTGACCACGGTCCCTTCAGAGGCTGAATCGAAGCTGTGTGACTGATCCTGGCCCTCTTCCTCCATGCTTGCGGAGGAAGCGGATTTGCCTCAATATCTAATATTCTGGTAGATCTTGCTGCAGAAAGCAAATCACCAGTTATGGTACAGGATCTGTGGGACATCTGTCATGTTCCAGAAGGTTGGAGAACCACCTTAGCTGGGATATTGGGTGAACGTTATGAACAGGGATGTTTTGGGAGGAGCATCCCACGGGACCTTCACGAAGCTTGGCGTACCCAAACGCTCCGATCCCCATCACTCTCCTCTCCATCGGCGCCTTTTTTTTGATTTTTTTTTTTTTTTTTCCTGTTGTTCCATTAAACCCTCTGAGATTTGCGATGGGTACGCAGCTATTTGCATAGAGATCTGTTCCTGTCTCGGAGGAGTTGCGACCCAGGCTGCTGCTTGACGTGGCTGAGGAGGGAAAGCGTGAGCTGACACCTCCTTCATTGGGGATGACAGAGAGAGGGAAAGATGATGAACTCGCTGGGAGATGAAGCAAACTGCGGATTTTGGTACTGCAAACAGAAATTGTTTGGGCTTTGGTTTCGGGCAGAGCTGATGGGAAAGCAGAGAAGCACTGAAACGCAGTATTTGTGTGGACCTGCTTAATAGATGGCTGTTCTTATATATATTTGTGTCTGCTGTTTCTAGCAGAATGGTCTTTGTGAAGGAATGAAAACGTTTCTCCGGGAGGTTGCTAATAACCAAGTTTATTCCTTGATTGAGTTTGTCCATAAGGACACTGTCAGACTTGGAGGTGCTGATTGAAATCCTGGGGTGAAATAATGAATCCACGAGCTCTTTGTCATGACCTTTGGGTTCTCACCTGTGGAGGAGTGTGGGGAAGCATCCCTTTGGGTTTAGAAAAGAGCCTGAGATCTTATTCTAGAGCCACACTTTCCAGGTCAGGTAACTTGAATGCCAGCGAAACTGGTGGGTCCAGGCTTTAGCCCTAAACACTTTGTATATCCCCAACCTCTGATTATCAGGCCCTTTTGTAAGAGTGTTTGTGCGGAGCCTGTAATAGTATAATGTACACTGTAATTTTCTTGTTAAATCTGAGCTACTCTGGCATGGTGGGGACTTAGGCGGCTTGTAGCGCTCGGAACATTACAGCTTATTGAATTTTATAGCCTGGAGGATTGAACCATGCAGAGCAACTCCTGAAGAAAGGGGCAAAAAAAAAAACAAAAAAACAAACGTCACCTATTTCTCCTGAATCTTGTTTTTGTTAGGCTGACACTTCATATACTTGGGTTTCTGGGCATGGGCAGATGGGTAGGAGAGATACTGGTGATGAGAAGCAAACCCTAGGAAGGTTGCTGCCCTATCAAAGCTCCCAAGGAAGGAGATTTGGATCCGTTCCCGAGGACACTGGTAAATGCCACGTCTGTAAACATGCTGGGGTTTCCTTCACCGCGCTCCCCGCTAAGGATTTTAATTTCATCTCTATCAATGGAAGAGCAGAAGTCAGAAGGGCATCCCGTTTCAGATGGGGTTGTGGTGTTTTTCCCTTTAGTCGGTGATCCTGAGTATTATTTCTGCCATTTCAAGCGTCCGCCGGTGCTGTAAACGCTTTTATTACAGTCACAACCGCCGGTCTCCCGGCTGCTCCAGTGCAAACCTCGACCTCGCAGAGGTTTATAAGCCAACGGTAAAACTTCACTCGACGTTGACTCATGTCTTTTTTTACATGGAGAGGCTTGTGAAGGGCTTGATTGACCACCACGGTCTCTTAAATCGCTTATCAAGGCACAAAACGGGTGCAGGGTAAGATCTCGCGCATCATTTAGCAGTCCTGGGGACACGGCTCTGCTGGGCAAAAGTTGGTTTAATTTCTCCATGTAGTTGTCCTTTGCTTCTCTGATGAGGATCAGTGAGAGGCTCAGTTGTGAGAGTGCCTGGTTTTAGTGTCCGTGTGATCTGGAACTTACCTCCTCTGGATGGAAAAAATGCTTCATTTCCTATAAGGCTTTGAAGAAATTTTCTCCTTTTTACTATGAAGAACCTGGTTTTGAACTGATAATTTGATATTTAAAAGGGGAGCTCTGGACCTGCTGAAGTTGGAGGTGACTGTTGTTGAGGCCAGGGGGAGGAACAAAGAGGGATTTCACAGTTGGGGTCTTGGCCAGGTGCTTTTCTTTTCCCATGCTGTGGGCTAACCTCCTTCTTCTGACCCTGTCTTGGTGTTTGTCACACGTACGAGTCCTGCTCCGATGGCTCCATCTTCAACCTACAGCTTGATGCTTCCATTAGGATCAACTGAATTCTTACCCCATGGCTAGAGCAAGGTGTACTGTGACCAGAAAAAAATCAGTGCTCGGATGTGGTGAAGTTGGAGGGTCTTCTTAAGGCCATATTAATTCTGGTTTTGGTTTGATGCGTGTTTTGGTTTTGTGTTTTTTGTTTTTTTTTTTTAAATGTAAAAGAAAAAACATAATGAAGTTTCCTAAGTCCTGCTGAGTCATGGCTGGTTTCTTTGTAGTTCTGTGAAGTTTTTGACACGTACCTAGCAGGCTTTCCGGTGTATGTTCAGGAAGGGATGGAGCTTGCAGAGCTGCTTCTTGTGTGCACGGGCAACAAATTATGGAGCTCCTTTGCCGCTTGCGTCAGGGCAGCGCTTAGGCTGGGTCCAGAGCTGCTGGGAGAGCCGCACAGCTCAAAGTAAGAGGCAATCTGGAGCTGAGATTGCTTTGAAGAGAGTGAGTTCGCTGCTTGCAGAAAGCAAGAAGCGAACCATGCCGGGGGGCATTGAGGTGACTTGCAAGGAGTCACCATGGCGAAGCTGTGGCTTGGGCATCTGCGCTTCTTCCTGTTGAAACATCTCCAAAATAGCTCATATCCATGTGAGCAGAGCAGAAATTCATCTAAGAAGCAGGTACCAGAGGTTAGGATAATTTTTAAGCAGTGCGGCGCGGTGTGGTNTTCTTCCTGTTGAAACATCTCCAAAATAGCTCATATCCATGTGAGCAGAGCAGAAATTCATCTAAGAAGCAGGTACCAGAGGTTAGGATAATTTTTAAGCAGTGCGGCGCGGTGTGGTATTCTCTGGAAGAACCTCCGGCAGCTTGAGGAGGAGCAGGCAGAGCTTATGGATGAGGGGAAGGGAATAACCTCAGCTAAATGGTGTAAAGCTTCAGGTGCTATGGGGACATCAGCAGTTCCATCTTGCTGTGAGCTCATCTGGTATTTTTGCTGCTGCTGCTCAGCTGAGACTGGTTTTTTGAACGTGGCCTCCGTGGGCACGGAGCTTTCGCCACGGAAAGGTGGCTGTTTCCTATTGCGCTTGTGCGTTCCCGTGGTCACTTTGGGATCCAATGGGACTTTTCATTTCGTTAAGGGCTGTGGAATTTGCCCTTAAGGGAGACAGGAGGGATCAGTGAGGCAAAATCAATCCCCTGCCTGCTCCCTATCACTTTGTCCTGATAAGCTGTCGGTTTAGCTTGAAGTGCCGTGTTTGAAAGCACATCTCTGCTGCCCAGGGTGGGTCACTGTCAGCAGCAGTATTAGTTGAAGGATGGATTTAAGCCACCAGCTCATCACAAGAAAGAGGAGCTACATCTGAGGCATCCTTTCTTGGCAGCCTGTGATCTTTCATAGGTTGGAGAGAAATTTGGTAGGATAAAATATCCTCGGCTACCTCTGAGTCAGCCCTGCAGTTTAATGTCAGTCCTAACACCGGATTGTAGCAGCGAGGAGCTGGAGGTGGAGATGCAGTTGGGTGCCATCCACCAGCCAGGTGGGATCTGACCTATGGTTGTGATTTAAACCCAGCCAGAAACTCAGCCCCGCACGGCTGCTCGCTCGCTCCCCTCCGGTGAGATGAGGAAGAGAATTGGAAGGATAAAAGTGACAAAACTTGTGGATTGAGGTAAAGACAGTTTAATAGGGAAAGTCGAAGCTGCCAACCAAGGAATTCATTCACCACTTCCCATCAGGACTCAAGTGTTAGGCCATCTCCAGTTGAGCAGAGCTCCATCATGTGTAACAGTGACTTGGGAAGACAAACGCCATCGCTCTGAATGTCCCCTCCCTTCCTCCTTCTTCCCTCATCTTTATATCCTGAGCATGATGTCATATAGTCTGGAATATCCCTTTGTTGAGTTGGGGTCAGCTGTCCCAACTGAGTCCCCTTCCAGTTTCTTGTGAACCCCCAAGCCACTCGCTGGTGGGGTGGGGTGAGGAGCTGAAAAGGCCTTGATGCTGTGTAAGCTGCTCAGCAGTAACGAAAACATCCCTGTATTATCAACACCTTCTCCAGCACAAATCCAAAACACAGGCCCATAGCAGCTACTATGAAGAAAATTAACCCTCTCCCAGGCAAAACCAACACGTCTGTGTCCCAGTGGTCCCTGAGGGTGAGGAAAGAGGGGCTGCGAAGGAGATCCCCGAGTCCTCCTGCAACCTCTGCTGGGGGAAGAGCCGAGGGCAGACAAGACACAAGTTCATCCCCTCCCCTCTGCCAGAGTCGAGTCGCTGGGTCACTTAAGGACCAAGTTTGAGCTGGTCTTAACCCTGCATTTCCTGGCTTTGCCTGATGGAAGCCAAACCCACGGCCTTGTTTGCACAGCGGCTTTGTGGCAGGGCTGATGGATCGCAGTGGGAGCTTTACCACCCTTCAGCGCTGCTTCCTCTGCTCTTTTGGCCCCTTGTGTTCAGTTCAGGCAGAGTTTATTATAAATAACTTCAGATAGCAAGCTGAAATATCCCGGACTTGCACTTTTTTTTTTCCCCTCTATTTTATTTTTTTTTTTTCCTTTCCTTGGCAGTTTCAGAGCATGAATCGGCTTCAAGGCAACAGAGGTATTTTAACGTAACGCTTACAGCCCATATCTATGCAAAATGTGAGTTGCATTTATAGAAATGTGCCTTTAACGGTCTCTTATCAAAACTCATGAGACTCTAGAGTTGGATGCTGGGGTTCCTCTGAAACATTCCCCAGACCGTACGGTTCCCTGTTAGATTGTCTTACGACGCTTGTAGACTCAATTCAGCCAGTTGTGCGCGCGGAGCCGTGGGGAGCCGTGCGCCTTCCCCGCCTGGCCTGCAGCGCTCGCTTCGCTTCCTCCGAGCTCCTCCCGAGCTCTTTGAAACTCCCTTATCGCCGAGCCCTCCCGTCACCCCCACGTGTCCTCGGCAGGCCGAGGCGATGTCACGGTGCAGAAGACCGTGCTGTGTAAAATGGAATAAAGTATCGGCGCGGCGGGGAGCAACTCCTGAGGAGTGAGGCTTTGAATTTTCCCCCGCTGCAAATCTCCTGGAGGTCTCGTTCCAGAGCGACGCTCCTCGTTTGGGTGATGTGCCCTCGGGGTCACGCTGGGCTCCCCATCCTCAGACGGTGAAACAGGGAGATGCCTCCTCCCTCAAAGATGTTAGTGCGTCAAGGAATGTGTTTGGCTCCGGCAGCGTGTCCTGATCCAGTCTCATGTTGGATTCTGTCCAGGTTTTTTTTGGTGTTTTTTTTTGGTTTGGTTTTTTTTTCAACTTCAAATGGCTCTTGGTGCAATCCATTACCAAACAACCCTTCTTTTGCCTGCCGTAGAGAGGGGACCAGACGTCCACTGGATACTCTCTGCCTTATGATGCCTTAAAAAGACACACAGGCCTCTTGTCTTTAATAAGGCTGCCAAGAGAAGAGACCTATTGGGCTCTGCACCGCTGTGGCGTCCTGTGATACTGCTTTCTCTGCTATGCTGGGACCTTGCTGGAGGACTGGAGAGCCAGGAGCCTTCCAAAAGCTTCAGTTTCTCATTTAGAGCCTGTCTGAGCTTCTGTCCTTTCCATCCACTGGAAAGAAAGCCTCAGCAAAAAAAATTGGCCTTCCCAGTAAGTTTTTGCTGTCCCCAGCTCTTAAATTTTAGTGAGACTTAGGCACACTGAATCTGTAGGGAGCTGTGCAGACCTTTTCATCTCCTGAGATCAATCACACTTAGGCCCAAAGGAAGCTCCTCGTTTATCTGAGTATCTGGGATGGCTCTTAATGCTTGGAATTATATCCTGTGCCTGTTTGATACAAGTTCAATTGATCAGTTTATCTCAAAATGTTTGTGGAGGGCTGTGGGGTGTTCAAGAGGATAACGCTGTGTTGCCTGAATTAACTAATGAAGTTATCTGGCTGTGGACAGAGTCTGAGTTGCCGTCCTGGTGGGTCTAAGTGCTTTGGTTGATCCAAGTTAACAAAAGCTGATGGTCCAGGTCGTGCTGCAGCTTCCAGGACAGACCCAGCAGCTCCTACCAACCTTTGGAAGGGATGATAACGGGTGACTCTCCTGAGCTGCCACTTCTAGACCCAAATCTCTTGGGTCTGATGAGACTACACAGCCCCTTGGGTGCTCCGGTTTCCTAGCAATGCTTCTTGGGCATCAGGGAGATAGCAGCTTGTTCACGGCACTTCAAAAATAGAGATGTGTGGCTGTGGTGTTTGCTTGGTGTCCAACCATCGCCCACCTTGATCATGTGTCTCCTGCCAATGCTGAGTCTGGATAGCCTCTCCCACCAGTCTGGCCTTATCTTTCCATTTCTGGTGCTGCTTCATCTCCTTTGTCTGGAGAAACACCCTGATTGTGGCGTCGTTTTCCCATGGGTGGTGGATGAACCCTTGCTCTTTGGGTCCCCTCCTGCTGGGAGGGTGACTTTGCACCGCTGTCCCCTGACTGAGCAGCAACAGCTTCTCAGGAGCCATCTGTCCACTAGATGTCAAACCTCGGCTGCATAAGGGGTGCTCCCGCTCGCAGAGAAGGTTGCAACCGCAGATGATGCGTAGGGAGCAAAATGGGATTTGAAGTCTGACATGGGCGGCCGTCCACCCATTACCTCACTGCCTGTCTGGGGAAGGTGTGGGATGTCAGCTGGCTTTCCCTGGGCACATATTTCAAATTAAAGCAGGAGGAGAAAGGAATGCATTGTTTTTATTTTTTTTCCCCTCTGTTTCTTCCTGGAAGTGTATGGATTATTTGAAGTGAAATGTCTCGAGTATTCGGTTGTCCTCCAGCTGAAGGCTTCAGACATGCTGCCAAAGGGACTTCCAGATTTAGAAATAAACTCACAGGGACCTGCTTCTGATCTCCTGATCTTACTTTCACACCAGTTTTTTATGGGAAGCACCTGCTTCTACATGAATAGCTACTAACAATCACAAACGTAATTTGAAGCAGAACCTCCTCCTTGAGATATTGCTGGACGTCGGTGGGGTTGGAGTACGGTCTGGATCTCTGTTCTCGCACAGATTGGATGTCTCTGGTGCTATTGTTTGGTAAAATGATATTTAACAACTTATTGCAGGAAGTTTCATTCTGTTTTATTGATTTTATTGACCTTTGGATCAAGAGATCCCACCAATTGCTGAAGACAGGGAAGATTATCACTTTATTTTCCTTTTTTTTTTTTTTCTCTCTCTGTCTTTACACTGCCAAGGGCAGGAGGTGAATAAACCTTTGGGCTGACATTCCTTTGGTGGAAGCAATCAGGAAGATGTGGACATTGTCCAGGGTGTTATATCTGTTCCCTTGTGTGCATCTCTCTCCTAAAGGCTTGGCTGGGCTCCCACCTTTGGGTGCCCCAAAGGAAGGAAATTGTAAGTAGTCCAAAGTCTTCTGTGATCCCACCAGGCCCAGGAGCTGACAGCATCCAGCTGGCCCTTGGCATGTGCTGCTCAACTCATGTCTCAAAATTCCCATCAGTTGGGATCTCCTTTTGTCTTAGTTAAGAAAAAAAAAATTAAAAACCAATTTGTTTGTTCTTCAGTTCGAGCATAAAGAGAAGATTCCTGCCTGGGATTATTTTTAGTCTCTGAAATTATTCATGAGGCTGCTTTCCCTGATTTATGACAATACCCAGCACATCGCCATGTAAATGACTTTTAAATGGAATGTTTCAGCAGTTTTATAAGAATTCCTCATGTGAGGGGGAAAATAAACAGTTTGTCATTTACCAGACTGTATTTGATTATTAGATTTGTTACTATAAACATCAGGCTACGGCTTCCTTCAGCTGAGGCTGCTGGAGACAGATGACTGGAGAGAGCCGTCCCATTAAATAAAACCTAACCCGATGTGAGAAATCAGCACGGGATTGATCAGGCCTGTTCCCCCCTGGCCAGATAGAGGCTTGTTGGCCAAAAATGAATGTCTGACGTTGAGATTATTGTGAGTCTGCTTTTTCAGGTCTCACTGAAAGAGCAGGCAGGCTATCAAAGGTGAAAGAGATGGGGTTGGCATCTCGGGGTCCTGGTAGAGCACCAGGTTGGGGTGCTCCATCTCTATGCTCGTTACTGGCCTTGTCTAGTGTCGGAAGAAGTCAGTGCAAAGGGATGAGCGAGAAAATAAATGAACAATGGTGCAGTGAGACCTTGAAGTTCTGGTGAGGGGTCTGGAGGGGCAGAACATCACTGATGTGTAGCAGTGCTTTTTATGTGTAGGCACCAGAATGGAGGGACTGTCATGTGAGTGGAAATACAACCATGGAAATTCATCAATCCATTGCTGAGGGAGTGTAAAATACCTCATAGACCCTTGTGCATCAGGCCTAGAAGAGCAAAACCGTAAGCAAGTTAACTGTACGGCAGCTTAGGAGCTTCTTGTAGGACTCATCTTTTTCCCCTGATCTAAAATGCAGGCTGCATGGGAGGGAATTTTCCATAAGACCAGTGGTTTGAAGGAACATCTTGACCCTAAGGACCATGAAGAGCATTTTGGAAGAGGCTGGGCTTTGGTGTTGGGCTGGCTGTGTTCCCAGGGTGTGGTGCAGTGAATGGCAGGTTGTGAAGGTGCCTTCAGACCCCAGGTGCCTGCGGGCTCCGATCTCTCCTGCCAAGAAGGATCTTGCACTGGCTCTGCAGATGTCCCCTCTATGCACACATGGCACTGGAATGTCTCTGCTACACTGGGAAGGAAATTACTCCTGCACTGGGATGTCCCATCACAAGGCTCCAGACAGGTCTTCAAACCTGTGAACGTCCTTGGTGCAATGCCCCCTCTCACTGGGGGAGCAGGGAAGCGTGGAGAGCATGAGGTACAGGCGGGAAGGAGCAGAGAGAAAAATCAACCATGAAATTGGTGATTTTAGGAGCTCTATGAGGTAAGAAAATACTTGTTGTCAGGCACCATGTAATTGCACCGCAGTGCTCTGGGTTTGCAGGAAGCAGATGGTGTCGGTTTGCTCGGGAATGATCCTTAGGCCTTCTGACTCTGCTCTGCAAAGACCTGGGAAGAGCAGAGCTGTTGAGCGAGGTGCCACCGTGACATGGACCAAGGCTACACGTTTGGGTGATGCTCCGGTTGCGTTAATGTGAGTTGTAGAGGGGAGAAGGAGATGTATCCTCATCCCGTGGCATGATTCTCACATCCACCGTGGTTGGGACAGCAATGCTGGCCGAGCCTCTGCTGCTCCTTTCCTGCTCGTTGATGCAGGGCTTGTTTAAGGTGGTTGATGCTGGGTGCTCCCCTGGGCTCGTTTGTGATAATTCAGGGACTTGACAGGATTTTTATGGTCGCAGGCTCCTTGGTTTACAGAAGGTCAGTTTTTATTCGACCTCTCTCTTCCCCCAAAGTCTTCCACAGTGTGAACCAAAGGTGAGATGTAGTGATAAGGGTTAAGAACCCGTTGCTTGGAGTTGAGCAAACTGCCTTTCTTTATTGCAATCTGCGGGCCTCGAGCTCTCCTTCTGAGGCACTACTGCTGTGATGGCATTAGCACAGCGGGTGTTTCTGGATTTGCCTGTGATTGTGATGAGGATCAGAGAATTGTTTTGGTTGTAAAAGACCTTTCGGATCATGGAGTCCAACCATTCCCCCATCCCTGCCAGGGCACCACTAACCGCTTCCCTCAGCACCACATCTCCATGGCCTTGAAACCCCTCCAGGAATGGGGACTCCACTCCCACTCTGGGCAGCCTGGGCCAGGCCTGGACAACCCTGGAGGGGAAGAAATTGTTCCTCAGCTCCAACCCAAACCTCCCCTGACGCAACTTGAGGCCGGTTCCTCTTGTCCCGTCATTTGTACCCTGGGAGCAGAGCCCGACCCCCGCTGGCTCCAACCTCCTGTCAGGGAGTTGTGGAGAGCGTGAAGGTCTTCCCCAGTCAGCTGAATATCTGCGGTGCTGGTGCTTTTGCTGCTGGGCACGCAAATGGAGTGAGAGCTGAGGGATGAATTAAAGGGTAAATGGTCTAAAAGGTCGTGGTAGTAGACAAGTGGGTGAGCCTGAAGGGAGGGGGAAGGCTGGAGGCACATATGGCACATGTTCCTTTTCCCACTGTGGTAGGTTTGGCTGCTATTCCCCAGGTCTCAAATTCATCCTCTGTCCCCGTTCCTCAGCAGTGCTTGAGTTGGCAAGGACAGGAGCCAGGAGGGTGCAGGCAGGAGCTCGTGCTTTGTCTGTCACAGGAATTAAACCAGAATTAACGGCAGTGCCGAGCCTTGCGAGATCAGTAATAAATCCTTCCGGGAATATGGTGTTTGTCTGGGCTTCACCGGGTGAGCTGTCACGGGGCAGGGCCCCTCAGAGGGGTTGATGAGATGCAGGACAGCCTGGCTGTGGAGCGAGAGCTGTGTGAGGAGGAGGCACCGTCCTCCAAAACCACATAGAATCATAGACTGGGTTGGGTGGGAAGGGACCTTTCAAGGTCATCCAGTCCAGCCCCCCTGCAGGGAGCAGGGACATCTGCAACTAGAGCAGGTTGCTCAGAGCCCCATCCAACCTCCCCTGGAATGGGGCCAGGGATGGGGCAACGACCACCTCTCTGAGAAACCTGGGCTCACCATTCTCGCCACTCTGTCAAAAATTTCTTCCTCCTCTCAGTTGAAATCCCTCTTTTAGTTTCAAACCATCACCCCTTGTCTTGTCACAACAGGTCCTGCTAAAAAGTCTGTCCCCATCTTTCTGACAGGCCCCTTGAAACACTGAAAGGCCGCAAGAAGGTCTCCCTGGAGCCTTCTCTTCTCCAGGCTGAACAAGCCCAACTCTCTCAGTGTTTCTTCATAGGAGAAGTGCTCCAGTCCTCTCCTGGGCTGGATGTTCCACATCTACAGCTGTGGTCTGACTGTCCCTGAGGGACACAGATGAGGCACCTGCAGCCAAGGGTCACGGAAAGCCAGAGGAGAACAGGCTTGGTGCTACCACCACACTTTAACTGGGACTCCTTCCATCACTTCTGATCACTTCTCCCAGTGCTGGTTCCTGAGCTTTAGCTCTCCAGGACCCTTCTCCAGGGATGGTTCTGAGGTCCCACGTGCATTTCAGTCCCTTGCCAAGTTACCTGATCCCTGGCACCACCCTGCTCCTGGGGGGGGATATAAATTATGATTTTTAACACGCGTTGCTTGTTTTGCTGCTACTTTTTATTCCTCGGGGCAAAGCTAACGCCGTGTTGTAAAAACAAATCTCTGGCCTTTTGCTTTCCGAATAGCTAAAGGGCGGACGTGTTAATAGGAGGGAGGGATGGGGTGGCCGGATGCCAGCGGGATGTGCTTCTTCCGTGGG